>JACVVK020000087.1:1282500-1330000 GCA_018292915.2 Batillaria attramentaria
TGCAAGAGTATGCGCTAGATGTGTGTGTGTGTGTGTAGCACTATGAGTTGCCTTGCTGCAAGAGTATGCGCTAGATGTGTGTGTGTGTGTGTAGCACTATGAGTTGCCTTGCTGCAAGAGTAAGCGCTAGATGTGTGTGTGTGTGTGTAGCACTATGAGTTGCCTTGCTGCAAGAGTATGCGCTAGATGTGTGTGTGTGTGTGTAGCACTATGAGTTGCCTTGCTGCAAGAGTATGCGCTAGATGTGTGTGTGTGTGTGTGTAGCACTATGAGTTGCCTTGCTGCAAGAGTAAGCGCTAGATGTGTGTGTGTGTGTGTAGCACTATGAGTTGCCTTGCTGCAAGAGTATGCGCTAGATAAGTACTATTTATTTATTATTATGTATGGACTTTGTTGGAGAGACACTGTAAAGAGTTATCTCTTACTTTTCCTGACTTGACAGCTTCTCGTGCGAGCGATACGCAGTGCATGACTTTGGCCGAGATGCAGAGATATTTGAAGAAGCGCTGGTGTGCTGACCAGAACTGTCCCCACATAGACTTGCGCATGCGATGCTCAGCCTGTATCAGGTCCGCTGCCTTCTGGAACATGGAGCGGGCTTCCATCCACTGTAAACACACAAAAATACATAACACTGACTTATGATGAAGTTATCTGATCAACGCCCACCTCTTGGCTTGTCAGGGCCTAACGGAAAAAGTGACCGGCGTACTAGGCCGGGGTCCAGGGGCCGCCTAGGTCCCTGGAGGGGTGCCAGGGCAATGCCCTGCTAGGGGGTCCGGGGGGGGGGGGGGGGGGGGGGGGGGGGGGGGGGCTTTTCCCCCAGCTGCTGATGAATTTCATAGTTTGGGGAGGTTTTGGAGGCCTCTCCTGACAGCTGGTACCATCATTCATGACAAACAACTTTATTCTGTCAACTAATAACTTGCACTGTGGCCATTTATGGGGAAAAAATAACAGTTTATGAAAATTCTGAAATTATGGAAAAACAAAACAAAACCAAAAAAAAACTTTTCTAAGTCACTATTTATTTCATACATTGAGAAAATATTTTACTGCGTATCTTTACATAGATTTAATGAACCTTTGTGATGAACTGTCATAAGATGCATGTGTGTATTTTCCAGTTTAATGTATGAATATTGATTGCTAATGTAGCTGGAGCAAACTGCTCATTGTTTTCATCACACACTGCAGGCATAGGAAACGACTGTTTCACTGTCAGCCATGCTGCTCCATTACCAGGCATGAAATCATACTTTGAGTAACTTTTTGAAAAAGAAAAAAAAAAACCCATTCTGGACTACAGTCTTTTGGATTGGGTGGCCGCTTATTATTTCAAAAGAACAGTGAAGTTTGGATTCTGATAGTTTTGCCTCCAGTTTGGGTACAGGAGAAGGAGCGGTTGTCACAGACTCTACCTACTGCTGTATGCAATTTCTTTCCAGCGCATGTGGCAGTAGGCCTTGCCGCGACGGCAGTTAGTTTCCGAAACTGCAATTCTCTGTACCCGTCCTTGAACTCTTCTTCCCCTGGCTTGTTCACAATAACGAAATCCCAGTCCACCTACTCCCAGGAATAGCACGAATTTTTATCACAGGATGGTTGGCCGCGATCAATGATGTCAGTTCCATGGGTCATTTTCAGCTTTCGCGGTTTTTCACTCTAGTTCGCACGCAAATGGCCAACAGAAATGGCGCGATCTTTGCCTAAAGCTAATCCGTGTAGCTGTTTGAGAAGAGTTCAGAATGCCGAGCGACCAAACCATTGCTGATCTGGCGTTTCGGCATACGCCAAAAGGCGTACGCCCGATCGCAATCAGCGTACTGGCGGAACCCGGGTTGGCGTAAATAAGCCAAATGGCATATAATGTTAAGCCCTGCTTGTACAGGAAGAATTTTCAGTCCTTCGCAGATTTGTGATGAAGTCATTACATAGAAGCAACAAGCAGACCATATAAAGACAACGAAAGAGGCTTACCAGGTCAACCGACTCATCATAGACTTTCTTGAACTCCGCGTCCAGGGGGATCTCCTCAATGTGGAATGACACGCCGTGGAAACTCAGCTGTCGAGCAATGTACATGCCACGCAGTTTCATATCCATGGCAACCAGCTCCATGGCACCGACACCCCTGAAACACGACCACACAATGACCATCTCAATCGTGCCAACAAGTGCAAATGAACATGGTTAGAGTTTAGCCTCTGGCGTGGAGGAATAAGGACACAAGCTCGGATCCGTTGATTTCTCGTCCTCAGTGCAGAATTAGAACAACAGTTGCATATTGTTCAGATGAGCACAAAGTAAACAACTTGGTTTTATTTTGCTGACGATTTAAAATTGAAAATATAAAAAAAAGGTATACATCAAGTTTGAATAAGAAGATTCTGGCCCCCGTAGTGTAGTGATTAGCATTTCGGACCATGGACCAGGAGACCTGGGTTCGAGTCCCAGCCAAGGCAAGCGGGATTTTTCCTACCTAGGTCGTCTCCTGCCCTGAGCAGTTCCCAGGCCCAGTTAAAGCCAGGATATTTTTGACAGAAAGCGGGGAAAGTGGCCCTGTCCCGCAGTCCCAAACCACATAGACCTCCACAGCATCATCTTACCATCAACCTCATCTCCATTATCATGCATAATAAAAATTGCCCGCGGTTTCGAGCCCTCCGTGGATTCCACCCATGACCTGGGACTGTGGGAGGAAAACCAATGGAGCTGGCAAAGAGTTGGGGCAGGGAAAAAAAAAAAGAAAAAAAGAATCTGAATCAATAAACTGTACAACCACAACACTTCTCACCTTCTCTCCACAGCCTGTATGAAGTCGTTGAACTCCTTGAAAGGTGTACCGGGACCCCACAAACCCAGGCGGGTCATGTACGCCATGTTTTTCGGCTCAGACGCTCCAGTGGCACTGGCATACACCACGCGGGCTTTCGGCAGGCGGTTTTGCAGTTCAAGAACAGTCTGACCGGTCTTGGTCGGTTTGCTGGAGCCGGTGGGACACAAGTTCTTTGCTTTGTGACACTCATCAAACACAATCTTTGCTGTGTTAAGGATCATGAAAAGAGTAATGCTGATTCTATTTTTCTGGTTTCTCTGTCAGGTTCTGAAAAGTTGCTTCATATCACAAGCAATAGCGAACACTACTGCTGTGTTAGCAAACCAATTCTCAGGCCTATCATTAAACATCACAAAGTGATCAGACAAAAAGGCTCAAGAATTTCATCACAGAAAAGGTTTGCAAATGTCTGCTGTCTACTGTTGCTTCCAAGAAAAATGGATGAATGAAATTAGCTTTCACGCCAGCAAATCAGGGCAGTCAGTGGTTTCACCACTGTAAGAGTTTTGAATCCCACTTGGGACCAAGAATTTTTCCTTCTCATACATGACACCGTTTATTCGGGCTGATCGTCGGGGGGTTCTCTCGAAGGTACTCTGGTTTTCTCCCCCTCTGCTTTGGAAATGTTCAGCCCACAAAATTTGAAAAATAAATGTAATTCTGAATTCCGAAACTTCAACTGCTGAGCTGACCCTTCACATGAAGTGATTTTAACATGTTCATGTCCAGTGTGTGAGAGAATGCGTGCGATTCACCTGAGCGTGCATGTTGGGTTCAGTCTGCGGCACTTTGAGCCAATTCAAGAAATCGGGTAAAGCGCCTACATAACACACAGCTGTTATTTTTAATGTTATGATGATTATTATTATTATTATTAGCACACGACAAAAGGATACCACTCCATCAAAGTCTTTGCCACACCACTTGAGCAGTTGTTTTAATCGCGTGCGGTACTTTCCTCCCGACTGACTTTCTCCAATCAGAGATGAGTATGTGGCGAATATCACACCTTTCTTCACGCTCCCATTTTCTTTGGACGATATTTTGGCGTACTTGAACTGCAAAAGAAACGTTTGAAACAGTTAATGTACACTATTCCCAATTATTTCTTGACATAATGAGACTCTGAAAATTTTACCAAATGTAAAACAGTTACTGTATGACAAAAAGAAAAACAAATTTAAAATTAAAAAAAAATATTTGTCTGGTTTCATTTTCAACAGATCCAAATGATGAGTACCAGTGGAAAAGTTCTGAAAAATGTCACTATGTCTGGCGCATGCTCGTAAAACTTGATATGCAAAACAAAAGTATAATTACAATCTTTAACTTGCTAGTAAAATTTCAATTTAAAAGATGATGAAAACGTGCATCTCAAGTTACTCAGACCCTACCTTGTTCAAAGGGTACACCTCGATCTTGCCAGCACCAATGTCACGGAGATCACGCTCGGCATCCACCTTCAAGTCATTGGACACACTCAACCTGGAGACAAGATTTTCCACATTCAAGACACGCATTGCATTTCAAATTAAACTGACCAGTATACAAAGCCACTATTTTCTGCCCAAGCTTCTGCAAACCAATTCTCAGGCCTATCATTAAACATCACAAAGTGATCAGCCAAAAAAGGCTCAAAGAGTTTCATCACAGAAAAGGTTTGCAAAATGTCTGCTGTCTACCAGTACTAAACTACTGGTAACGGTTCTTCTAGTCTTTCTTCACAGAAGATAGTCAAACAACTAAGATGCATGCCCTTACTGACCCAGTCAGTCAGAGCTACAACATCCTTCCCCCCACTCACCCACCCCACACAAACCAACATACTACAGGAACTTGGAAACATTTCTCACCAGAGTGCTCTTTTGCGACCCAGGAGGTAATTCTCATAGATGATTCCAGCCACTGTCCTGCCCTTACCAACACCAGCGCCATCACCTGGAAGCAGCAGAAAGTATCTTTGTATACTCAATTTACTCAAGCACCTTGCCCCAAATGTCACATCACTATTCACAATGTATATATGAATGAACCTACTTCTCAGGGGAAAAAAAAAAAAAATGTGTTGACTTACTTAAAGTAAACAGACCTATCTACAGACCTGCACACAGTGAAATAACTGCTTTTTATATATTGTTTGCATTCTTTAAACCCCCTCCCCCAAAAAACAACAACAACAACAACAAAACCACAATATCCAGCATAACATGCAAGTTTGCAGGGTTCCCCACAGGTCTGCAATCTGAATCATTATGAGCCACAGCAGTCAGTCAGTCTACCTTATTAATATTTTCTACAATACTGCTGTCTACAAAGCCACTATTTTCTGCCCAAGCCTCTGCAAACCAAATCTCAGGCCTATCATTAAACATCACAAAGTGATCAGCCAAAAAGGCTCAAAGAGTTTCATCATAGAAAAGGTTTGCAAGTGTCTGCTGTCTACCAGTATAAACAGCGGTTCCTATAGTCAATATTTCATAGAATTTGCAGATAGTCAAAGAACAATGACGCACACCCTTACTGACCCAGTCAGTCAGAGCTCTACAAAACACACATCAAAGGAATTTGGAGATAGTTCCACTCAGATATTATTGCTGCTCCTCCTCCCCCCCCCCACCCCCCAACAACAGTAGTCATAAGGCACACTGCTTTAAACATCTTGTCATACATACATACCTATGAGGTATCCAGCACGCTCCCCACTAGGCAAAATGGTGTTCTGTCGCTGTGAAGCATAGACAATGGCCTCCAGCTGTAGAGCTGACAACAAGCAACTGTCCATCACGCTCTCAGGCACTGACAGGCGATAATGAACATCTGGTGGCTCCACACTTGACAAGGAGCTGGTTTCCACCACAGGGTCCGGGTGCTTCTCACCAACTCGCACTGCATGAACAAAAACCGATTGTGAAAGCAATGAAAAAGACATTAAAACGGGTGATGCATTTAAACTCTTACAAAAAAAGAAAAGAAAAAAAGATTACACAGCACACATAGAAAAGGAAACGGTAATGACTGCGAAGTGGTTACAAGTTAAGCAAATAAAAGCGACATAAAAGGGACAGAAACCACTTAACTTTCACAAAGGACGGCACAGGTCAACGTTTCGGCTTTCGCCTTCTTGATGTCCTGAAGAAGGCGAAAGCCGAAACGTTGACCTGTGCCGTCCTTTGTGAAAGTGGTTTCTGTCCCTTTTATGTCGCTTTTATTTGCTTACACAGCACAAGTTTAACTTCAGCTGTGGACGCTGCCTAACTGAATCAGAGTCAACCTTTGTCTCAGCCCTATCATTAAAGATCAAGGTAAAATCATAAAAACTTGGCTCATGATAATCATCATCGACAAAGGTTGTTGGTTTAGAAATGGGAATGGAGACAAATTGCCTCAAATAAACTGGGTAAGCATACTTCTGTCCACTGACTGCATCCCTGAGTGTTTACGTGGTGAATGCTCAAACTCTGCAAGGTTGACGAATGCACGCATCATGAGATGGGTGATGTTTCTGCAGAACTTTGAGATGAGGCTGGAATCCATCAAGGGGTCACAGAACATCGGGGCTGATTATTTGAGCAGAGGGACTCTGGAACTGTTTTGTTCTGCGCGGTTCAAAGGAACGCCAAAACTGTTGCTTTTTTGTTTGTTTAAGTATAATTTTATACAGTGGTTATTTTGTGCAGGGATACACAGCCACTATCGTCATTTTCTTTGATTTTTTTGAAAGAAATTTTATATGGCAAATTTCATTTCTGAAAACGAGGGTAGTGTTACGAGTGTGGCTGTGTGTTTTGTACTGTGGTGACAGATAATAGGCTTAGCTGTGCTGGTTTTTTTTTTTTTTTTTTTTTAGAAAGGTTGAGTGAGAAAGAGAGTGTGCCTCATGTTTAGTTCATATCGTGTTTTAATAATGTACCGGTAGATCTGTTCTCTGTGTTCTAGAAGTGGTGACCTTGTTTTGACTGTAGCTAATTTTCCCACGGGAGGCGGTATGCGTTTAGGGCCAAGGTCTGTGTCTCCCGGAAATCTCATGCAAATCGCTTTGTTTGGGGTTGTTTACGATTAGAAGCAGTTGTAACTTGTATAACGCGCCTAGATTCGGCGGATGGGTACTTGATAATTCTGGATTCTTCTCAGTTTTAAAATAGTAATGAGGTGATTTATGTTCTGATTTTTGATTGGTTCCTTCATAATAGATGTTCAGCCTAGAACGCTGTGAGACAGTATAGAAAGGCTCTGAGATGTTTGTGTGTGTGTGCACGAGAGAAGCTCATATGTGCGAAGCTTGAGCGTGCAGTGTGATACCAGAGACGTGCTGTAATAAACTCCACACAGCTATAACTTTTCTACATGCTCACAAGTCTTTTGTGAGTGAATGAGACTTCTTCCGCAGTCAATATAAGAACTCGCTACGTAAAGAGTCACCGTATTCCTCAGTAAGACGACGGGCTCTTCGAACATTCACCACGTAACACTGAGCTTGATAATGCCCACACAAGGTCCACCCTAGACTTATTCTCCCCATCATCATACTCGTGACTGTTCATTATAGTAGTGTTCAATGTTTTTTTCTGGTTCACAAGGGCCCTTGTTACACCCTTAGACTTTGCAGGTTTGATTATTTGCCACTGCCTCTGTGCATGCCCCTGCTCCGCAGGCAGTCGATGGCACATGCATAAGACTGGCTGATACTGATAGTATGTGCGCAGTTGCAAGAGTTACAGCAACTGTTACAAACGTACCACTCAACAAAGCGAAAGCTGATCATGCAATTTAAGCATTCATTTTCTGCAAGAAGCAAGTGACAACTTACGTTTACTAGGCATGTAGTCAGCGTAAGTCTCGGCATGTCCCAGTTGCTCCACTTCTTCTTCAACATCCTCTTCCTCCAGCTCTTGTGACATCTGCATAACACAAAATACAATCCTCCGTGAGGTGACCTTTTATCACATCATAAATAACAATAACAATACTGAAAATCTTTAAAATTCAAAACTTTAACTCATTTACAAGGACTTTGTCACACTGCTCCTCTGATTACATTTCCCTCCTACTTACACCATCAAAAGAGACTGAACAACATCAAAGATTTAAAAAGTACACTACACTGCTTTTACTTTGAATAAACAGAAGAGACACAACGAACCACCTTCTTATGGTTTATACCAATACTCACTTGTTTGGCTGCCTGGGCGAACACTTTGCGACGCATGTCTTCAGTAGACCACATGCGTGAGATATCTTTGCTGGTCACTGTTGCCCTCACAGGGAGTCCTGCGCCTCCTCCGCCCAGCTGTTGCTGCACCACGGTGGGGATATTGCTTCCAATGCCCAGTCCTGGTGAACTACTGCGTGAAGAAGGGTTAGAGCCCATGGACACATGGTTACTGAGCACAGGTGCACTGGGCGAATAGTGAAGGGAAGGGGAGGTGGTGGTGACCGTGATGACATTGCCCCCGGACAGCCCTGACTTGCTGATGATCTGTACCGGTGATCCTGAGCGAAGGACGGATGACAGCTGACCCAAGGAACCTGCCTGCAAGATACGAGTCTGTGCTGCAGGCTGTTGTTCTGGCACTGAGGTGATCTGTAGCACTCCTGCACCTGAGGGTGCTGTGGTGGTGGGGGCGGCTGTTACTGAAACCGGACTGGCCACCCGCATCACCTGTCGGTGTCCATTAGCACTGATTATCACCTGCTGACCACTACTTCCGGATGACAGAATCTGGGACGTCCTCGTCACGTTGGCCACATTGACTGTCGTGGTGATGGGGCCGATGGTCTGTCCATTCCTAGTCACAAAGATTTTTCTGGTCGGAGCCCCAACAGAGGTTGTGGTTCCCTGGGGACCGACTGTGATAACATTCTTGGCATTGAGAGTCGTGCCGGAAGCGGTGGCACCTGTGGAGGGATTGACGCGAGTGATGGTGATGATGTGAGGCTGCCCTGGTGTCCCTCCTCGGATGGGAGCACTCGGAGCGACCACACGAGTGCCTGGGGCCACCACGCGATGAACAGTCCTCTGGGAGCCATTCTGAATGGGAGCTCCCACAATGGACGTCCCACCTGGTGTGCGCTGCAAGAGCGAATTACTTGCAACACGGATGACCTTGGTTACAGGCGTCCTTGTGCCCTGTGGGTTTGTACTCTGTACCACCCTCACGGTGGGCAGGGCAGAGTTTGAGATGGGCGTGGCAGGAGTGGATGGAATTGGGACCTGCGTCTGCCCTGGGGCAGGCGTTCTTACAGTGATGATGCGAGTGGGTTGTTGAGTGGCCGGTGATGCAGGGATCGGCTGTATCACTTGCTGGACAGCTGGCGATACCTAGCAAAAGAAAATGAATTGCAATTAAACTTACCCAACAAATACCTGAGAGGGGGTGGGGGTGATATCTCATTATCTGATCTTGCTATCATCAGCAGTTTAATCTCAAAAAGTCAAATACCTTACAGTAAAAAACACGATTCTAAATCTAAATCAGTGCAGCAGAAGGTGACGAAGAAAACACGATCTACCGGCCCCCGTAGTGTAGTGGTTAGCACTTCGGACCATGGACCGGGAGACCCAGGTTCGAGTCCCAGCCGAGGCAAGCGGGATTTTTCCTACCTAGGTCAGCTCCTACCCAGAGCGGGTGTGCTATGGACCCAATGGGGAGGCTGTTGCCACACAGCCGAGCTTCACCCACTTCACGGGTGCGACTTTGGGGGTGCTTCCCTTGGTATGACCCGTCTTATGATGTGGATGATTACACGGCCGGCACCGCAGGTGCCGTAGTTCCCGGGCCTGGTTAATGCCGGGATATTTATGACAGGAAGCGTGGAATGCAGCCCTGTCCCGCAGTCCCAAACCACACGGACCTCCATAGCATCTTCTTACCATCATCCTCATCTCCATCATCATGCATAATAAAAATTGTCCCAGCTTCCGAGCCCTCCGTGGATTCTACCCATTACCTGGGAGGAACACCACTGGAGCTGGCAAAGAGTTGGGGCAGCAAAAAAACAAAACAAAACAAAAACACGATCTATCAAGGAAGAGACTAAACTACTCTGGCTCTTGAGACACTCTAATCTCTATGTATGACCATTGATGCTACAAGGAGAACCTCTTTTGGGCGACCAACAATTGTTTAGGACCAGCGCCCTTGCGCGGATGGTCTTCCTTTTCAATTTGATCTCCACTGTCACCTTTTGCTTTGCGTCAACACCTCAACCGCCAGATGAGAGCATCCCAGAGCTGTGAAGAACAAAGGCTTGCGTGCACAAAGCAATGTCGATATTTCTGATAAAACATGTCAAGACTTCTTATGATCTTTTGACGGACTCGCATTGCATCGGACCTTTGTGACAGACGAGTCACATGCTGATCTCTTTGCCTATGCAAGTTTAGAGGCGTTACTCAGTCATGAGTTCGAAGTGTCCGTATTGTTTCAGTCAGGAAGCAACAAAACAAGATATGGGAAACATGTTAAGTTTTGTTTTCTGGATGCTGGTGATCAAGTCACTGATTTCCTTCTGGGTGACAGGAACAAAGTTACTGAACATGGGGCCACTGTAAACACAAAATACAGGCTGGGCGCAGGTACGGGAGTCAAGGTCATCATGCAATGATCGGATCTTCTACGCAAAGAAATCACTGAAACATTGAGTTGAGTCTTTTGCTGAACACACACTGCGTCGGACCTTGGTGACAACTGGCTAACGAACAGAGGGGAGGGGAGGGGAGGGGGGGGGAGGGGCGGGCGGGCGTCGGCGAGATGGCAGAAGCGCGCGTGGGTGCATGTGTGTCTGTGTGTGACGTAAAACACATGAATCCTTGTGACATCTCGGGCTCTATGATCCATTATTGTCAGCTCGTTCTCGTTTTATAGGATTGTTATTTCAGTCGCCGTCCCGTCGTTATGTCGGATTGTTTCTGGCGCACACGCTCTCTCGCCCTTGCTGTCAGAGTGTGTGAAAATCGTTTTGCTGCAGAGAACTTAATAACCTCAAATACTTTGCAGTAAAAACATGATTCTTCGTCAAGGGAGAGTATTCTAGTTCTCGAGACACATTATTCATAATTCTTTATACATGTATGGCGTTACACTAGAACTTTTGGACAACCATTCCTTTCAGCGACTGACAACCGTTTAAGAGCAGCTTCGCCTGGCGCAGATGGTTTTCCTATTCATTGTAATTCAATTCGATCTCCTCTGAACGACCAATACACGGTTCCCGACCGCCCTTCGGGCCTTCCACCCCCCCCCCCCCCCCCCCCGCAGATTTTTTTTTTTTTTCCCCTGCACTTCAGACCTTGCCTGAGACCGATTTACGACCGCCTGGGGAGATTGCGCAATCACTCGTGGCTGACGGACAATGTTTGTGTCAACACCTCACCTTGCGTCGGACCTTTGCGATCTGACTGACAGTGTGTAACATTTGCAGGTGCATGTTTAGAGTCGTGACTCATGAGTTCGGAGTGTCCATCTTGTTTCACTTTTAGCCAGAAAACAATAAAACAAGAAATGGAAAAACATGTTGACGTTTTGTTTTCTGGACGCGACAGATTTACGTTTTTTGCTTGGTTTTTTTTGTTTGTTTTTTTTGGGGGGGTGGGGGGGGTGGGGGGGGGGAGATGGCAGAAGCGCGCGTGTGTGCATGTGCGTCTGTGTGTGACGTAAAAAACATGAATCCTTGTGTGGCATCTCGGGGTCCATGATCAATTATTGTCACCTCGTTCAAAGAAACTGTCGTTTAAAAGGATAGTTATTTCAGTCAGCCGCCCCATCGTTATGTTGCATTGTTTCTGGCGCAAGCGCGCTCTCTCTTTCTCACGCTGTCAGAGTGTGTGAAAATCGTTTTGCCGCAGAGAACTTAATAACCTCAAATACTTTGCAGGAAAAACATGATTCTTCCTCAAGGAAGAGTACTCCAGTTCTCGAGACACACTAATCATAATTCTTTAATTTATACATGTATGACGTTACACTAGAACTTTTGGACGACCACTCTTTTCGGCGACCGACAACGGTTTAAGATCGATCTGGTCTGGTACGGATGGTTTTCCAATTCAATTCGATCTCCATTGAACGACCATCTTCAATACAGGGTTCCCGACCGCAATCCGGGCCTTCCGCTGCCCCCCCCCCCCCCTTTTGCGCACTTCAGACCTTGCCTGAGACCGATTTACGACCGCCTGGGGAGATTGCGCAATCACTCGTCGCTGACGGACAAAGGTTTGTGTCAACACCTCCCCTTGCGTCGGACCTTTGTGATAACTGGCTGCCCTCTTTGTGTAGTCACTTGCCGATCTCTTTGTGTGGTCACTTGCCGAACTCTTTGTGTGGTCACTTGCCGATCACTTTGTGTTGCGTTTGCAGGTGCATGTTTAGAGTCGCGACTCACGAGTTCGGCGTGTCCATCTTGTTTCACTTTTAGCCAGAAAACAACAAAACATTTTTTTTCGGGGGGAGGGGGGGGGGGGGGGGGGGGGGGGGGGGGCGTCGGCGGCGGGAAAATGGCAGAAGCGCACGTGGGTGTCTGTGTACGACGTAAAACAAATGAAAGCTTGTGTGACATCTCGGGCTCTATGATGAATTACTGTCACCTCGTTCTGAGAAACTGCCGATATGTCGTTTTGTAGGATTCTTACTTCAGTTGGCCGTCCCGCCGTTATGTCGGATTGTTTCTGGCGCACGCTCGCTCACTCTCTCTCTCTCTCTCGCTGTCAGACTGTGAAAATCGTTTTGCCGCAGAGAATATAACCTCAAATACTTGCGATAAAAACAAGATTCTTCGTCAAGGTACTCTGGTTCTCGAGACACACTATTCATAACTCTTCATCAGGCTGGGGAACTGCTGCAGGAAAAAAAGACTGAAACCTAGGCCAGAGTGCAGGGGGCAGCGCCCTGCTGGGGGGACCACAGGAGCAAGGAAACAAATCTTAGCGCTATTAAACTATTTAAAGGCATTTAGAAGCCTCTCCTGGCACCGAAACGTGAAATACTGTCTTTATACTGACATGCAAGAATTATAAAATGAAGCCAGACTGTCCCATATGACATTTAATGCATGTTGATTAGTTGCTAAATGTAACCTTTTTCCTCCTTTTCTTAGTTGAAACTTAGCTTTTTTTTTGGCTGAAAGGAGAGGAAATTTGTCTGAAAATCGCCAAATGGCTAAAAATTTCCCAGCCTGCTTCACGCATAACGATATCCTAGAATCTCTTTTGGGCGACCGGTTTTGGGCGACACGGATGGTTTCCCTTCTCATTTCGATCTCCATTGAACGACCATCTGTGCACTTCGGATCGTGCCGACTGGCTGGGGCGATTGCGCAATCACCCGTGGCTGACGGACAAAGGTTTCTGTCAACACCTCAGCCGCCAGCTGAGAGCGTCACTCCATGAAGAACAAAGGATTGCGCGCACAAAACAACGTTGATATCGGCGCCTCCGGTAAGACGGGTCAACACGGCTTACAGTTACAGTCTTTTGTTGGACACACTTTGCGTCGGACCTTGGTGACAACTGGCTAGACCAGTCACTTGCCGATCTCTTTGTGTAGCGTTTGCCGGTGAAAGTTCAGAGACGCGACTCAGTCACGAGTACGGAGTGTCCATCTTGTTTCAATCAGGAAACAACAAAACAGGAAATGGGAAATATGTTGTTTTGTTTTCTGGACATAGACACTTTCGGCGACCGACAAGCGTTTAAGATCGGTTTCGCCTGGCGCGGATGGTTTTCCTATTCAATTCGATCTCCACTGAACAACCGCCTTCAATACACGGGTCTTCCGCTGGCATTTAACACCCCCCCCCCCCCCCACCAGAATTTTTTTTTTTTTTTTTTTTTTGCACTTCAGACCTTACCTGAGACCGACTTACGACCGCCTGCGGAGATTGCGCAATCACCCGTGGCTGACGGACACTGGTTTGTGTCAACACCTCACCTTGCTGACAGGCAAGTCGCTTGCCGATCTCTTTGTGTAGCGTTTGCAGGTGCATGTTTAGAGTCGCGACTCATGAGTTCGGAGTGTCCATCTTGTTTCACTTTTAGCCAGAAAACAACAAAACAAGAAATGGAAAACATGTTGAGGTTTTGTTTTCTGGACGCTGAATCGGTTTTTTTTTTTTTTTTTTTTTTGGGGGGGGGGGGGGGGGCGGCAGCGGGAAAATGGCAGAAGCGCGCGTGGGTGTCTGTGTATGGTGTACAAATGAATCCTTGTGTGACATCTCGGGCTCTATGATGAATTACTGTCACCTCGTTCTGAGAAACTGCCGATATGTCGTTTTGTAGGATTCTTATAATATTATCAGTCGGCCGTCCCGCCGTTATGTCGGATTATTTCTGGCGCACGCTCTCGCTGTCAGACTGTGAAAATCGTTTTGCCGCAGAGAATATAACCTCAAATACTTTGCGGTAAAAACAAGATTCTTCGTCAAGGTACTCTGGTTCTCGAGACACACTATTCATAACTCTTCATCAGGCAAAAGACTGAAACCTGGGCCAGAGTGCAGGGGCAGCGCCCTGCTGGGGGGGACCACAGGAGCAAGGAAACAAATCTTAGCGCTATTAAAGGCATTTAGAAGCCTCTCCTGGCACCAAAACGTGAAATAATGCCTTGATACCGACACGTAAGAATTAAAAAAAATGAAGGGGTGTAAATGCTTTATCATCCTTTTTGGGGCCAATTTATGGTATATTCTGAACGTTTATCCCAGTAAAAACTGACAGTCGACAGCGGCTGCACATAGCAGACGAACGAGTTTGTATCTCGGCAGAGCACGACGCCGACAGAATAAAGTGCGCCTTTTTATGCTGGCAAGGCGGTGTCAGTTCACTCATGAACTCAAATCCAAACAATAACACGAGTTTCAAACTTCCACTAAAGACACAAACAAACATGCTGACGCTTTCAAGGAAATGTAAATTTGCGCGAAATTGATCAAGCACAGCTCCGTCAATCTGTTCACGCTTTGCACGATTAGGGCCCGTTCAAGCGGGGTCTTCCTGTCGCGATTCTTCACGAAATCTGAAGCTTTGTGAGTGTTTATTCTTAATATTTGTAGTACACGTACACCGATTAAAGTGTCCTTCCCCCAGCAGCTAAATTTTGTAACTGCATGCGTGACTCAAACGATTCAAGAAGCTCCTGTTCAATCGGAGATCTATCTAGACCACGAATCCGCTGCCATTCTCTGCGCCGATAGCACACGGCCAAATCAGTAAACAGCATACACGTCGGTGAGACGCCAGCTTCGATTGAACTTTCTGAGAACGACTTTTGATAAGTGCTGGTTAAAACTGTCCGAAATGTGAGTAAGGATTGCTTGCTAGGTACTGTCTACTGTTGTTTTGTACTTAAACGACGAGTTTATGAAGTTGGAAACACCGATATGCCGAGTCAAAATGTTTCGTCGTCGATGGTGTTGACATAGGCAGCGAGTTCTCCCCGAAGAGTAGTACATGTAATACATGTACTTGCTCATCGATGACGACGGGGGTTTTTTTGCCAAAAAGGCTGCATCTCTGTTCTTTCTGTCTCAAAGAAAGAACCTTTTTGCATGGAACCATGCCTGATTGTCATGTGATGTGCTCCGTGTCACGTGATTTCTCAAGTGAGAGTATAATACGGACACTTATTACACAGGAGAGATCAAAGAAAAAGAAGCCGCCATGGATGATAACGTTATTTCAATCGGCCGTTGTGGTTTAAACTGATTTATTTTGTTGCGCTGATGAAAGTACAGAAAAACAGTTTGAGCGTAAACAAGACATGCTTATGACATGCTCAATAAGAATTCAATTTAATTTAATGCAACGTATGCAATGGCGGTTCACGAATTACGAGAGAGAGAGAGAGGTCTCAGTTTGTCAGTGAGCATTTTCACATCAACGGCCGTTCCGTCGTTATGTCGGATTGTTTTTGGCGCACTCTCTCTCTCTCTCTCAGTCAGAGTGTGTGAAAATCGTTTCGCCGCAAAGAACTTAAGAACCTCAAATACTACTGGACGCTGAGGCGGTCAGCGGGTTCAGCGACGGCGTACGTGTGTATTGCCGCGTATTACCAGTCCAGTGCAGGTGTGTCAGTAAGCGGAATCTACCAATCGGGCCGGGAAATATCAAGGCGCCAGCCGGGCGATTGAAACTGTGATCCGAGGGAGCCCGACGTGATTTTTAGGCGCCTCGGGCGCCCGCTAAAGCTCAGCTCGGGGGGGGGGGGGGGGGGGGCGGGTGTTTGGGGATTTAACGTCCTTTTCCACCACATACGGGTGCTATCAAAGACGGGGCAACGATGAAAAAGCCAACAGCCCTCACACACCCCAAAGACAGTCGCCCAGCCAAGCAGCCAAAGACACACGCCAGGAACAACTTGTCCTTAAGGGCCAAAAGCCATAGGACGTAAAGCAAGCTAATGATGGTGAAAAAGCCAGCACAAATATTTGGCCCCAGCCGGGATACGAACTCACGGTCCGAGCATTAACGCTCTACCATTCGGCCACCCCGGCTCCCCGTGTATGACGTAAAACAAATGAATTCTTGTGTGACAACTCGGGCTCTATGATCAATTACTGTCACCTCGTTCTGATAAACTGCCGATATGTCGTTTTGTCGGATTCTTATTTCAGTCGGCCGTGCCGTCGATATGTCGGATTGTTTCTGGCGCGCGCTCTCTCTCGCTGTCAGAGTGTGTGAGAATTCGTCTTGCCGCAGAAAATTTAATAACCTAAAATATCAAGGGAGAGACAGAGTACACTGGTGTCTCGAGACACACTATTCTTTATGCATGGCGTTACACCAGAACCTCTCTTAGACTACTGTCCCTTTCGTCGGGCGACCGACAACCGTTACGACCAGTGCGGGTGGTTTTCCTTCTCAATTCGACCTCCAATGAAGGTCCACCACCACCTCCCAACCGCCTTTCCATTGTCCGCTTCGTACAGGATTTTGAGAACAAAATTCAAAGGCTTTTTAAAGACTTTTCAAAGACCAAAAATAAAAATTCAAAGACCCTGCTCTCGCAATCCTAATAATGAATACTTATAATACCGGTTATATGTCCATGAACTATCAGTAACTCACTGGAAGTAGGAACACTGGAACTGGAACACTTGATTTATTTATTCAATTATTGACACATTTGTCACACTGCTGGGCAGGAAAGGCACAGTGACACGGCCAGAGACGCGCAAACAGTGAGCTGGCCCCGAAAATACGGTCATGGGGAAAAAAAAATCATTTCGCGATTTTTCAAAGACTTTCAAAGACTTGAAAAGGGTCTCCAAAATTCCAAGACTTTCAAAGACATTCAATGTCTGTACGAATTTCAATTTGAAATTTTTACGACCAATCGCCTCGTTTTGGGGGAACACACGATGGCCGGCTCGGTTCGCACTTCAGACCTGACCAGCAACCGATGTACGACCGCCTGGGGGCGATTGCTCAATCACACGTCTCTTGTTCGTGTCAACATCTCAGCCGCAAGCATCACTCCGTGATGAACAAAGAATCGCGCAAACGAAACAACGTCGACGTCGGGTGTCTCCGCTAACACTTGCCGATGCTTCTTACATTGTGTTGTTGTCGGACCTTTGTGACAACCGGCTGACAAGTCATGTGTTACCAATGACACGTGCGCGCGTACCCGGCCACTGTTTGGGCGCTTTGGCGCCAGCATGTCTGCGGCCGCGTGTTCACATTTTCCGTGCAGCTTTGCCATTTTGACCTTGTTGATCAATACAGAATTTGTATTAAGTCTGTGTTGCTTTGTGTTTGCAGTTGCCGTGACACAAAGAACACGATTTTTTTCATATTCACCATGCCCTTGTGACCGTTAACAGTGAGAAAGTCCTTCTCACAAACGACCATTGCACCAAGTATGGTGTTTCTACTATATGATCCTGAGAAAATGCCAATGTTAAAAGTTAAAAGTGGTTAAGAGACTCGTCACCAATGTGAGAGGTTAGGGGTTCAAGTCTCACTCAGGGCAAAGAATTTTTTCTTCTCGCATGTGGCACCATTCATTCGGGCCGATCCTCGGGGGTTCTCTCCAAGTACTCTACCTCCTCCTCCCCCCCCCACCCCCCTCGGTTTGGAAATGGTCAGCCCACCAAATTTGAAAAATAAATGCAATAAAAAAAATTTGAAATTTAAATAGCTGAGTTGACCCATCACATCACATAACTGTAACATGTTTAGTTCAGTGTGTGAGAGAATGTATGCGATTCATGAGAGCGTGCGTGTTGGGTTCAGTTCGCAGAGCTTTGAGCCGATTCATGAAGTTGGGTAAAGCGCCTATACAATACTTATTATCGTTAATATTATTAAGTATTATTTAAAGTTTACCACAGACAGACAGAAGACTTCCAGACAATAAAGGGTTATTAAACACACTCACTTTGTTATACATATATGAGTTAAAAACAAACAGAGAAAAGTTTTCATATTTAAGAATCACTGTGAAACTAAACACAACGTAGAACTAGAAGACCTACAGTGAGGTGGGGGACGGGGGGAAGTAGGGCCATTACAAACAACAGAAATCTGGCCAATAGTCAATACACAAACAACATGCAAGTGTGAAATAAGTGGTCAGTGCAACTGAAAGCAGCACAATGAAAAATTACCAACCTGTCCCAACAGATGGCCAACATCAACACTGTCCTCTACACCATAGTTGCCTTCAAGGTCATGGTCTGTTATGCCAGATTCAGTCAGTGCAGCAGAGAGTAAATCAGAGAATCCACCGATACCCTGTTCTCATAAAAACACAAAAACAGTGGTAAGCAAGTATGTTAAGAAGTTCTATTTAAAGTATGTACACACATTTAGTCGCTAAGAGTAAGACCTATGATTTAAGCCAAGGTAAGAAATTCACATTAGCGAAACAAAACGCTCCCCAAACTAGTGAAACGAAGTGTACAGGTTTGTCATTAAATTGAAACCTTTTTGTTTTTCTTCCAAATGTGCAACACAGCATGTAAACACTATGACAATAACGACACACAACTACACAATGTTGTGTTTTGTACTTGTCGCAGCTCAACTGCAATTTTCCACAAGTATCATCTAAAAAGACAGGAATATTACTGAGTGCTTGAACAGGTATGAAAACTTAAATGTAACTACAGTACAAAAAGTGCCAATATTGATCACAGTTTTTCAATTACAAAGATGCAGTAAACAAAACAAAGTCTTTCCCGACACAATGAACAGGAGTACACAATCAGCATTACGTTTTCCATCCTCTTTCTTTTTACTTTTAGCGTACCGGCAGCTTCTGTGTTAACACTTTTATCCGCACACACAGTACGACATATCATGAAGTTATACCTCAACACATCACATTACTTCCGCGATTTACATGAACACTCAACGAACAATGTCACACTGTAGTGTAGTACTCATTTGGTACACGTGCGGTTACGAGAGAGATCACAGAAACAATCAACATCCCTTGGGAAAGATCGATCACCTTTCCTAAAATTCATCAAAACGATATTAATCGACTTCACGGAATCAAACTTATAGACAAAGTATAACAATAAGATACTAAAATAAGTCGTGAATATCAAAAGAAACCCAGAGAGAACGTACATTCGCTTCTGTCTCCATTCTGTGTAACAGCTAACTGCGTACAGCTCCGACGATTGCGCACACGGCCATGCCTAAAATTACCCATGAGTCAGTTCGAGTGTCAATATTTCTTCTTTGTTTCAATCTAATAAACAGGTTATACTTACAATAAAAATGTGGATTGCTACTAAAATAATAAATAAAATATTATATTATAATTTTCCTCCAGATATTGAGCTTATATATTTCTCGCGTCTGCGAGATTTCTATCGACCAATCAGAAAGTCCGTTTCATCGTCAATGGTCAGACATCAACTTTTCAAAACAGCGAGTCGTCTTTCGAGGAGCATTACAGCGAGTCGTCTTTCGAGGAGCATAGTAGTGAGTCGTCTTTCGTGGAACATTGCAGCAGCTTTTTTCGGACTGTTGATAGGTAAGTTTAAACTTTTTTTGGTATCATGTCGATGTGAAACGTAAGCGTTTTGCGTACACAGCAGCAAGCGGTGTACGTGTGCAGATAGGAAGAAATAGAAGATCAATCTGTTTTCAGGAGCAAGGTTCTTTCGGAATCAGACAGTCCAGACCTGTTTACCCTTACGATTTTGGCGTAAAATGTACGATATTCGGGTCGATTTTACGCTTGTACGCCAGGCCTGCGAAAACTACGCTTTTCCGGGAGCAAGATTTACGATATCTTATTTTTCGGTATTTTGCGGTCTGAAGACATTTGATTTCCGCTGAGCCATTGTGCTTATCAGGCAGAATCTAATTGGCTTAAGCTCTCTCTTTGTCCAATCAGAATGCTCGTTTCGGTCAGCGCGCGGGCTCTTTGCTTTTCCGATTCGCAATGGCCGACACGCTTCTCGTACATTTTCCTGTGATTAATTCGCATCGGAACAGCCCGGTCTATGGTTAATGTTGCAATGGCGTGGAACAAAACATGCAAAAATTCTTACACAGAAGAAATGAGGAGGATGTGTGCCGGCAACAGTAAGCCAGCGGCGAAGAAACTACATGTATCGGCAAGTCCGACGTACCGTGAAATCTTCCTCTGCACTTTCGGTTCAGGATATTTAGCACAACGCGGTGTTTCAAGACGGATTTCTGTCTCACTCGGAGGGAGAAACGATTGCATTAAAGTGTGCATTTAGTGAGTGGATGTGTTTTCTGACTGGGATTTGTGTTTATTTTATGGCAGAGGTTCCTTCTTTTTTTTTTTGGTAACATTCAAGATGGAGCTTTCATCTCAGTTTGTGGTCCCTTAGTACGGGCCCACTACGGTAGCCGGGCAGTGTAGGTCTAGATCAGATACCTCTAGATGAAAACTAGTGAATCTTACACTTTTTCACACCCCGGCCGCCCACTTACACTAGTATTTGCACTTGTTGGTTGGTTTTGTTTTTGTAAGAGCAAGTCACAGATAGTCATAATAATAACCATGATAATGGCATACCTGACAGTCTGACTTTTGTTTTTGAAGACTTGTATGTCAGTACTAAGGCATTTTATGGTTTGGAAATGTGCGGCATCTGGCAACACTTTAGGTGTCCAGTATGATATTACACACACTTACCCAGTCAGTCAACAAAACTCAGATTTCTCATTCTTGAATATTTTTATGAACAACATGGACCAAATGATTTTGAAAGCACATAAATTGAAAGTCAGCATGCGCATACAGCATTAATTCCTGGCATTTTGGTCCGTGATCTAGATTGTACTACTTTTTGCCAGATTGTACTACTTTTTGCTTCTGATCTTACTACTTCTCAATGCTGAGGGTAGGGTAAACAGGTCTGAGACACTAACGTAGTAAGTACGTAGTACTACTACTAGTACAGTAGTAGTTAGTCGCTAAGGAAAGAAAGGAAATATTCAGTAAAGCTGTCTTCTTCCGACTGCACTGACCACACTTATCGGTTTGATTATTCTGGTACTAGTCTGTTTTGTGATCTCTACACTGTCACATGTATTGGTTTGATTTTTTTTGTTTGTTTATAACTTTATTAATTTTCTTTCTTTTTTGTGTGGCGTAAAACTAACCGAACCCCAGGACAAGTTTCACTAATTCAGTTACGCTAGCTTTGAAGTTTGTACTAAACTATAAACCTCGTTCATCCAGTGGCTGCTTTTGTCAGTCTCTTTCCAGTTAAAAACGCCCATCTAAATTATTATGAAGTGCAGGATAGCCACTGCAAGTTTGGCAAATGTTTGGAAACGTTACTCCACAGAAAAAAATTTTTTAAAGTCACCCACAGATCCAGTAGAAACCATCCATTCCATGCCCTCCTGTGCTATTATTTTGTAAATTGTACCTGCGCACATGTAGCACAGTGAAACTGTTAGACTGTTGAACAGGCCTGAGGCTCTACATTAGTGGTGCACCAAAAACTGAAAACCGGTTTGAATTTTTGGCTGTTCGGTAAACAAAGTCATGAATCCAACAGCCACCTGGTGCTAGAAGCACTAGTGTATTATTACTTATTAAGTTATACTATAGAATAGTATACTATAGTATAACTTAAGTGTACAAAGATAACTAGTTTTCTAATACTTTATTTGGCAAGATGTGGTCAGTGGGGTTTCTCACTTTTTGTACAAGTTGTCATGTGAAAAACGTAACAGTGAAATATATGGTTTTCATTTCAGGTGTCAAACATGGCAGAAGCCAAGACAGAACAAGCACCACCCTCTGGCTCAGCGCCTTCCAGAATCACTGACTTCTTCACCAACAGGGAGCAGTGGCACACTAGTCCTTGTGTTACAGGTAATTTTGGCTTTTCTTGGACTAGTCAAAGTCAGATCTTTGTTACTCTATATGGGTACATGACGATGTATTGGATTTGGTGTTTGTTTCTTGTTTTGTTTGGTTTTGTTGTTGTTGTTGCTTTCTGGCTTTAAGTTTGGCTTTGAAAATGTTCAGCCCACAAAATTTGAAAAATAAATGCAGTTCTAAATTCCGAAATTTAAATAGCTGAGCTGGCCCTTCGCACCACGTGATTGTACTATGTGTATGTCCAGTGTGTGAGAGAATGCGTGTGATTCACGTGAGCGTGCGTGTTGGGTTCAGTTCGCGGCGCTTTGAGCTGATTCAGGAAATTGGGTAAAGCGCCTATACAATACTCATTATTATTAAAGTTTTAGTTTCACAATGTATAGCGTACCCTTGTTTTCGAGTGGGGTGGGTGGGGGGTTTGTGGGAGCAAGGTTGTTTGGGGAGGGAGGCATCACTGAGGTTTGTGTTGTTGGAAGAACTGCTTATGCTACTGCTCTGTAGTACATACATACATGTACACTATACAGTAGCCATATAGACTTTTTGCTCTGCGAAAGAGGTCTGCACAACTCCCGTGGCATCCAGTCGAAAACTACAATTAGCAATGCATGCATTTATCCCACTTGACCATCTAGCTGGGTTCACAGTGCCACACAATCTGCACACACACTCTTGCACAGTCAGCATAGTGTTTAAATTTGGTAATGAGTAGGTTCATAACTGGTAGTGATGGTGATAGCCTTATGGACTGACTCCATGCTCGTCTGCACTCCACAACCTGGGCTGAAGTTCAACTGTTATGTTTCCTGGTGGCTTTAGTTTCAGGCAGTTATACCTATAGTGGGGTTCATTCACTCATGTCAAGTAACGTCCCTGTCCCGTACACCTTGCCTGCGGAGAGTGCCAAGCATACTGGAGTCTTTCAGGAGCACAGTTATTTTGCACCCAGACCTGCGGCCGCGGATGCTGCCCCTCAAGATGGCCGTGCTGTCCCGACGAGATGGACAAGTGCAGGTCGCAGTGTTGGAGCTTCTGTTGAGTGCACAGCTTATGCAAAGGATGTTGACACTTCAGGAATGAGCGCTGCAGGCCAGCATTCGTCCCAGATCAGACAATCTCAGAATCTTGTGAATGGTGTTGGCTACAGCTACAGTCCCACTGCTCAGGATGGAAATGTTTTCTTTGCTCAGCATGCAGCTGCTGGGCCCAGTACCACTGGTGTTGTGAATGGTCACAACATGCTGCCGGCGCAGAGTTCATCGCCAGGGCTGAACACAAACTGCTGGCAGTTTGCCCCAAGTTTCACCAGCTCCGCCTCACCGCTCAGGACTGTTCGAGATGTTCAGAATCCATCCGTCGTTTACTACGTGAACAATCATGGGTCCATTGTTAATGCTTTTGATACAAGTTATGGGCAGATGATGCCCATGTCTTACAGTCAAGCTCCACAGCCTGTGAATAACAATGTCAGCGTTTTATCAGATGTCACAAACGTGCAGAACTCTTTCGCAGGGTCTCAGCAGCCAGTGTCATATTCACCACATGGGAGTAGTTGGGCTCAGCATCGGTATGATGTGAATTCACAGAACTCATATGGGCAGTACCCATACCGCTGCCAGTCAGGTGACAGGCAGTACCCATACCACTACCAGTCAGGTGACAGTCAGTACCCATACTGCTACCAGTCAGGTGACAGCCAGTACCCACACCACTACCAGTCAGGCTACAGGCAGCACCCATACCGCTACCAGTCTGGCTACAGGCAGCACCCATACCGCTACCAGTCAGGCTACACAGACCCTTCCCCGTTTGCTCAAGTTCGTCCTCAGCAGTCAGTGGGTCAAACTGCACATAACCTCAGTGCTAGTGTGCCTAGAGCCCCCAAACGACCAGTGGCAAAAGAACAGTTTGCAGAGGAAAGGGTTCAGGATGAAAATAACAATGAACTATCACTTTCAGGCCCAAAGAAGCCTCGTACAAGTCGTAGAGGACCGGCCAAAGCTGCTTCAGCAAAGCCGGGAAAGACATCAGCTGCAGAAAGGCCACCTGCTGCAGAAAGGCCAACTGCTGCAGTGCCACCAGCTGCAGGAAGGCCGCCTACTGCATTGCCACCAGCTGCAGAAAGGCCACCTGCTGCAGAAAAGCCGTCAGCTGCAGAAAGGCCAACTGCTGCAGTGCCACCAGCTGCAGAAAGGCCACCTGCTGCAGAAACACCACCAGATGCAGAAATGCCGCCAGCTGCAGAAAAGCCGTCAGCAGTTGAGAGTGGTCCAGCACAGGTGAATGGTGCTGTCGATGTGCAGCCACAAAGTGAGTCATCAGCACAGCCAAAGCAGGAGCCTGTACCAAAGCCAAAGAGTGCCAGGGCTGCCACACTGAAAAAGGAGACAGCAGCAAGTTCCCAAAGAGATGCATCACCGAGCAGGGACACGTAAGGCCTCATCATCATACTAGTACATCATACAGTAGACTGGTCTGTGCATGAAGGACAGTGAGATGGTTAACAGTACCACTTTCTTTGCCGATGATGAAATCACAAGAGCCTGTTTGTTTGAAAACAAATTGTGATAATGAAAATGATAGGACTGAGGCAAAGAATGTGTTAGACTGCAACCACTTGGCCGCCAGTCGAGCGTGACAGCAGTTATATTTCATCTGACATAGATCCGTTTTAATACATGTTGTAGTAGTTCTAGTTTTATTGTGACCTGTTTCTTAAAATAGCACTTCTTTTTGTGTAGACTGTTGTAACTGTGTATACGGGTTCAGTTTGTGCCATGTTTATTTTGCACTGACTGACTAAGTACAAGCATGATAACTTTTGCGTAATAAGAACTTAGTCGTTGAAGTTTCTCATTGCTGTCCCTTTTTTTTTTTTTAACAGGATGACGGATGAGGATGAACCACAGATACCCATCACAGATTTTTTCTATTTCCGTCGCACTGCCCGCCGGCAAACAAGCAAAGAGCTCAAAGTAAGTGCCCTACACTACTGCTAAATTATTTCATGTATTACAAAAAGTATGACGATGTGAACATCCTTGTGACTTCAGAACACAAAGTGACACATGTTTAGATGTACAGTAGATGGGGGTTCAGATCATGAGATGTCATAAGAAATGTACAGGGGCTTTACGTTTTCCTTTGTTTTCACAAGCGTGGTAAAAAGCTGTTTTGAGTTGGTAAATCTGAATGTGTAGTGTATTCTGTGAGCCCAAACTCAGTTTCTCTTTTGCTGTGTTTGCAGCAAAAACGGGAAAAGGAGATTGAAGAAAAGATACTGCGCGGTTGTGAAGATGGCCTTGAGGTATTGTGTAACTCTTTTCTTTCACGATGAAGAGCTTTTAATTCATTCTTGTGATAGCTTGGGGAGAGCTTTTGCATCTTTGAACTTGGTCCAAATTGTTATCAAACTCAAAGTTCCATTTAGTGGTTTACAGTAATTTTGAAATACGACATCTAAATGTTTGTGGGTAGCAGGGTCCTTACGGGTCATGGAAAGTTCAAGAAAATGCAGTCTTTGTCCGTGAGCTAGAGTTTTCTTGCATGAATTAGACCATTCGATCAGGTACTAAGACAACTCCTTAGAAATACTGGAAATCAGGATGTAAATGGACACATAAACAGAGTTTCGTCCCTTAGCAAGATTTAGACAAATTAGATTTAGAGGCTACGAATGTGATGAAAAAGCTTCTTCTTGCAGGTGAGGGAGATTGAAGGTAAAGGCCGTGGCGTCATGGCAACCCGGGACTTTAAGAAGGGTGACTTTGTAGTGGAGTATGCTGGCGATCTCATAGACATGACCACCGCAAAACAACGCGAGGACCTGTATTCCAAAGATGAAGAAGTCGGCTGCTACATGTACTACTTTGCACACAAGAACAAACAGTATTGGTGAGTATCAACACTGATTGTTTTCAGAAATTGTTTTATTTGTTAGTGTGTATATATGACATTTAACATGACTCTTGGCTCGTCTGTGCATGACTGAGGGAAAGTTGGTTAAATGTACCACTTTCTTTGCCAATGAAGAAAACACAAGAGCCTAATCATTTGAAAACAAATTGTGATAATAAATGATAGGACTGAGGCAAAGACTATGTTACTTGTTAGCAGTGCAACCACTGTAAAACCAGTTGAGAGTGACAACAGACCAGGCACCTCCATTCTTGTATCAGTCAGTGGTTCTCACAAGTGTTTATATTTTTTATTTGTCTGACCAAACTGTGCCCGAGCAAAACAACAAACAATAAATTGGTCATGGCTGTAATGGGTTTGGAATATATTTATTTTGTTTAATGTCCTTTTTTTATTCAAAACTTTGCAAGTTCTTACTGTTTTTCATGTGGTCATTTCTGACAGTATCGACGCCACAGCGGAGAGCGGGAAGCTAGGACGTCTGCTGAACCACAGTCGCAAGGGCAACTGTCACACCAAGGTCTTCGTTATCGGAGGCCATCCATACCTGGTGCTGTTGGCGTCTCGTGACATCACAGAGGGCGAAGAATTGACTTATGACTACGGGGAGAGGAGCCAGCGTGCTCTTGAGTCTCATCCGTGGTTGAAACACTGAGTGTGTGGTTGAATGAATGTCAAACTGGTTGTGAGAAATCTGCATAAACGTGCTCAACTGTGGAATATGTGGACAGTGACTGCTGCATGACGGGTGAATGGACATTGTGTCAACAGGCATTTCTGCTGGTCGGCATGCTTCAACTCATTACGGGTGTCTGACTTGGGCACTATTGCCCTTAATTTGTCTGATTATCATTGTCGTGAAATGTTGGTGAAGTCCTGTTTTGAAAATGGCTTAGGTAGTAAATCTTAGACATTTCGTAAGCTGCTTTCAAATCAAGTTTCACCAAAAGTTTAGGGCAGTGACTACAATGCGCTGTGGTTTGTGCAAGACTACTGTGCAGTTATTTGACTTTGATAGTCAGCCAGTGTTTAATTGGACTTCCATACCTGACCTGATGGGGTGTGAATTTCATGGCTCAGGCTACCTACAAGCAAAACTGCGGAGGGACTTTGATTGATAGCAAAAGGTTTCCCATCCAGACACTAATGAACTAGTCGAGAATGTCATTGTCTTGGGTTCAAATAGTCAGGGTGTACAGTTTGGCAGCAAACCACAAATTATGATAATTAAGTTCAAAGCTGATAAGAACAGCATTACGCTTTTTAAAAAAAAGCTTTGTAAATTGTATGCAATCTGGGCATTTCTTGTCCACGAATATCCTGCGTACATTTCAGATTTTACCTGTTCCGTCCAGCACGCAGATTATTTCAAACTGTGTGTTAGTGCTAGTGTAAATATGTCTGTTCAAATTGCACATTTAGCGGGATGGAGAGTCTGCATAAAATACTGATACGAAAGAGACTGAAAATTGAATGTGTAAACTCTAGTTTTTCATACACTCCATACAGCATTACTCTAATGATGTATGGAGTGTATGAAAAACTAGAGTGAAGGTGTTAGCTGGACAGGGTTGTTTGGTTTGCATACTGAATGTGTAAACTCTAGTTTTTCATACACTCCATACAGCATTACTCTAATGATGTATGGAGTGTATGAAAAACTAGAGTGAAGGTGTTAGCTGGACAGGGTTGTTCGGTTTGCATACTGAATGTGTAAAGTCTAGTTTTTCATACACTCCATACAGCATTACTCTAATGATGTATGGAGTGTATGAAAAACTAGAGTGAAGGTGTTAGCTGGACAGGGTTGTTCGGTTTGCATACTGAATGTGTAAACTCTAGTTTTTCATACACTCCATACAGCATTACTCTAATGATGTATGGAGTGTATGAAAAACTAGAGTGAAGGTGTTAGCTGGACAGGGTTGTTCGGTTTGCATACTGAATGTGTAAACTCTAGTTTTTCATACACTCCATACAGCATTACTCTAATGATGTATGGAGTGTATGAAAAACTAGAGTGAAGGTGTTAGCTGGACAGGGTTGTTCGGTTTGCATACTGATGGTGTAATGTATTACTGTGTATTGTACAACCTAACCTGCACGATCCTTTTACTACCTCAAGGCAGGACTGGTCAGGAAGAAGTTGAAATTGCTGTTACTAATTCACCATTCTCCACTTGCCAACTTGACATTTTGGGGCAAAAGTTTGGAATGAAAGGATGTTCTTCTGTACTAAAGGTGGAGACATTAGACAGGGTGTTAGTGTTATATGCCATACAGAAATTGATTTTCACTTTCTGAATGGTGTTCTTTTGACTCGAGCAGAGCCATTTCCAGGATCTCGTTCATGTATAAGAAAGTGTATGAGTGCAAAAACTACTTTCTCAGGCCTGTGATACGTGCATTTGAGAGTATTTCATGTAAAATCTAAGTTACATTGAAATCCAAAACCTGTATAAGTGTATTGTTGGCCTTGCGTCATGAAGGTGTGTGTACTTTCGACTGTCTTCCCTTCTAGATCTACTGTAATCTCTGTCATTTGTCAGACTGGGGGTTCTTCTGAGATAAGAACTTGCCAACTCCAACCACCCCCCCCCCCCCCCCCCCCCCCCCCCCCCCCCCCCCCCCCCCCCCCCCCCCCCCCCCCCCCCCCCCCCCCCCACACACACACACACACACTTTATTTTTACCATACACCCCCGTATCCCAAGCCCCACTCGTTTCTCTTTCCTCCCGCTTTACCCTTCCATTCATAAAACCAAAAAGACTTGATATATTTTTCTTTAGGGAAAAGAAGCAAGACATTTAGACAAGTATGTATATTATCCCCTGTTGAAAACTATTTAGCCAAAATTGGGAATTTGTGTTTGATTCACAGACACGTTTTGAGTTTGTTTGGGTTTTTTGTTGTTGTTGTTGTCGTCGTCGTTGCTGTTTTTTTTTTGTTTGTTTTTTTTAACTTTAGGTGCAGTTCTGGCAGTGGCAGTCTTTTCCCATCTGTAAGCTGTGCCCATCTTTGTGCAGTTCAAACAAAAAGATATTAATTAATATTAGAGTGTTCTTGTTTTTTTTATGCATTTTGAGGTGCTGGAATTCTTTCTACACTTACTGGAGATGTCATCTATTTTGGTTGCAACCTTTTTTCTTTTTTTTTAGTATTTGAAATGAAATATGGTGTGTTTGATTTTAAATCTTTTTTGTGTGAAGGATTGGATTGGATTAGATTTTGTTCTAACTATGACTTTTTTCTTTTTTTTCTTTTTTTTTCTTTTAGCATTTCAAATGAAATTTGGTGTATTTTTAATCTTTTTGTGTGATACACTGGATCGGACATTTTGTTCTAACTATGCCCTCAGACTGCTCTTGACCAAGTACTATTACTACTAATACCGTCTCAAAGGTTTCATATTTTAGCAGCATCAGTTATTGTATGGTTGTTTTGGGGGATGAGAAGATAGGTTAAAATGAGAATTGACACCGTATGTCTGTGTGCGTGTTCATGTGCCTGTTTGTCCGTACAATGAAATGAAATCCAGTTCTGCTCTGTACATGCAGGTGTCTTTTTCTGGATTGTTTGAAAGCAATACAGCTGTGCAGTCTTAGCCATTATTATAGTGCATTTGGTAACTCAGTTGCCTACAATTTTCGGCAAGAACTTTTTTCGGAGCCACTTTCGTAGACCTATTGTAGAGAAAAGGTTGTTTAGAAAGTTGTGACCTAATACATTTGATAAAAAGTTAGGTCACAAGTTTTCAAACATCTGTTTCCAGTAAATAAATCACAGTTAAATTACAAAGAATAGTCTTGAAAAGCTTTGGCGACTGAATAACCAAATGCACTAGACACTTGCCGTGGCAAACAGCATATCGTTGGGAGTCCTTCATCATTGATCAGTCATATGGCACATGTATGCAAGTTTGGTAGGGACATCAGTGATGTCATATGACTTGTTTTTCAGTCTGTGATACTGATGACTTGTTGAGCTTGTATGCTTCCACAAAGTTTATGTCCCGGGTACTGGTAGCATGACGAGCACTACCACTCAACTGTGCTAATGAATATATATATATGTCTGTGTGAATGCATGTATTGTACATTTGAAGACGGATGAAAGTTGGTGCATAATAATTATTTTGTGTATGTTGGTTTTTTTTTGGTTTTTTTTGCAAGAACTGTGCTGTTTTACTTGCGCTGTAGATTTTTTCGCAGCCTCGTGGCCATAAATAAAAGCTGAGTTCTTTATTTTGTATTCTGTTGTATTTGTTTTTGTGTTTATCTCGGATGCTATCATTTTGATTACTATTTGTAGTAGTAGAAGATGAACACACATGCGCACACACACACACTCTTGCACAAACTCTGAAAAGGGACAGCAACACACACACAAACACACACACACACAGATAAAGGCAAAAGTGAAAACCCAATACAACAAACTGATACTGGCTTCTGTTTGCTTGTAAATGCTCAAAACGGAGCTCTTTACTTTATATTACCATAAAAAACAAACTCTGCATTGCACTGTTCCGATCGAGTCAGCGAACTGATGTCGTTCGCTTCAAAGGCTGAATTTTCGATCGGAGGTTTTTTCAGCCAGTGGAAGAGGATGACGAGGTCTGCAAGCTTCTTGTATTGGATTACAGTTCTGCCAGTGCTGGGTGGTTGGACCTGAAAGAAGAGCGAGAATATTTGTGACGCATGAAAGGTCTAAGAATTGACTTTGTCAGAAATCCTTCCACTTTAAAACAACAAAACATAACACCAAAAACCACAAACACACACATGAGTAAACAAAAACACCAAAGAAGAACTTTCTTTTTAAAATTGTACCTCCTAAATCCTTTCTCTCTCTCCCCCCCCCCCCCCCCCCACCACACACACACATGCTCAAAAGTTCCAGTTATTTTGTAGAGCAAGGCCGACACGCAGATCAGTGGGAAAATGCAGTCTGCCAAAGGGTTCAGGTATTTTAGCGCTGACAAGAGATGTACTGCTAAACTGACATTATGAGAATAGCCCCTTCTCAGCATCATTGTCATGGGACTGAATTGGACTGCGTGGGTGTGGGTGTTTGGGGGGTTAACGTCCTTTTCCACCACATACGGGTGATATCAAAGACGGGGCAACGATGAAAAAGCCAGCACAAATATTTGGCCCTAGCCGAGATACGCGGAACTCACGACCCCAGCATAAGAAGTCCAACGCTCTACCATTCGGCCACCTCGGCTCCCCTGAATTGGACTGAACTGAATTAATCATTAAGCCTACTGAAAGAAGGAATTGGGAACGACTTCCTTGTCATTGTGCAAAACCCTTCGAACGGAAGGGCTGCTGCCCGTAATATCAACGGCAACCGCGTTCTTCCATTACAAGGCTTAGTGTTAAGTCCAATCGCCGATACCCGTTGCAAACGGCCCAGCATGCATCCTGTGGGTTCCGTCAGTAACTGCCAGTGGATGGTCTGTTTGGTGAGTACACTGAAATATGTGAACTGCCCTGTGCTAACGGTACCCAAAGGTGTTTTGTTTTGTCCCCCCCCCCCCAACCCATGTACACACGGAAGACCCAATATTTTATTTTGTGTATCAGAGAAGCTCTGTGATACTAGACTATGATATACATGGCGGACCGGGGAACAGTTCCAGTGCCCCCGCCCCCAAATCTCCCCGGCTCAGTCTCTCTCTCTCACTCTCTCTTTCTCTCTCGTCAGTTTGTGTGTGTGTGTGTGTGTGTGCTGGTTTTAGTGACGACTCAGTTTTGTGATACCGTCTCTCTAGCAGTCTCAGGCCGGCTCAGTCTCTCCGGCTCTCTCTCATTAGTGACGCCGCCTCAGGTTGTTCCTCGGTCAGTTTATATGCGTAATCAAGTTGTTTTATGTGTGTGGTGTTTACACTGATGTATGTACTTAGATTGTCTGTTGTGAAGTCTTAGTGTCAACCCTGTTCTGATACCGTCAGTCGCTTCTCTACTGTGACGCCCCTACGACGACGTCCAAATCGGGCTAACCGAGACCGAGCCGAGCTAAGGTGATACCCAAGAAGGAAAAAACAAAAATACTCGGTGACAAGGAAAGTGGACAGTTGCGAACAACTTTGAGGCCCCAGTCCGTTATTTCACTGTGTCACAGTGCACAGAAGCGGGGATAACTGTCGCATTCACCAGCACACTGAGTACACTTACAGACAATACTCTCTAAACGGGCTGAAAATGTACTGGTGCTGGTGAATGCGACAGTTTTCATCGCTTCTGTGCACACTGTGAAATAACACGACGACCTCAAAGTTCAAGTGTTCGCAACTGTCCACTTTCCTTGTCACCGAGTAGTATTCATTTTTTTTTTTTTTTTTGGTGGTGGTGGTGGGGGGGGTCCTTCTTAGGTATCACTTAGCTCGGCTCGGTCTCGGGTTAACCCGATCTGGACGTCGTTGTAGGGGCAGCGACGGTCCCGGAACAGGGTTGGTCTTGTGTGTACTGCCCTCTGTTTTTTTTTTTATGTACGTACCTGTGTATGTGCGTCTTGTATTTCTGTTTATTCTCTATATGTACACGAGTGTGTAGCTACGCGTTTTGTGTGCTTATACTGAAGCACTGTGACATGATTAGCAGTCAGCCGTGCATACCCCCCCCCCCCCCACCCTTGACTGAAATGGGCCGCAGGCCTAATCAATACTGAAAGCGGTTTGAGTTCGAGTCAGTTCACTCTCTCTCTCTCTCTCTCTCTCTCCGGCTCAGTCTCTCTCAGTCACTCTCTCTCCTCACCGCCGAATTTTTTCGTTTGTCCAGCCGAGATTCAAGTACGTTGCTGGGAGAAAGTCACTGAGGGCTAGCGGCGATGGTGTTGAAAACAGCCAGAGACACACTGACACCGGCCAAGATGACAACTGGCGTCCAGCTAAACTGAATCAGTCGTCCCCGATTTTGTTGGTGTGTTCGTTTTGTTTTTTTCATCCACATTCAGTTTTCATTCAGTCACACTTTTCGCCCGGGTCTTCATCGGAACCGCCGCTGACACGCTTTTGACATCGAACTGGTCGTCTGCCCGACCTGCCGCGCCGTACTGGGAAGCCTCTGTATCTGCCGCGGGTCACTTTGGTCCACAGGAAGTAGACGCCAGCGAAGGAAGCCATCACCATGAAGAACCCAGCTATCACCTGGCAGGCGGTGTCACCGAGCAGCCCTGTAAAACGAATAGATCGTTAAAATGGCCTGTAGGCTTCTATTTTCTCTCACTGAGTCCGGCGTCCATCGGCCGCCATCTTGGAAAGTGTCTGCTCACTGAGTACTGAGGTTCCGATGTTAAGACTATGAGTAGTGGGTTCGGTCGAAGCCGGGATCACAGTGTAGCTGAATTGAAGATACCGACACCTATCAATAGTCAGTTTGATGTAATGAAGGGGTTAATGTACCACATATCATAGTACCGAGAACTTACTGTGCCCTTTTCATTTTTTTCCAGGCCCTAGTTTCAGTGTTATGTATTTTAAATCCGCATCAGAGTTACTACTTAGTCGGCGGTGCATTAGTACTTACAATACTAGAAACATGAGTCGCCCAAACTGACTCTCTCACCATATCGTCGTTCACACCGAAAAATTGCGGAAGTCAATTTTGGACGACCTAATTTTGGGGGTTGCGGATCGCCGGGTTGGTGAGGTCCGTTTCTACGTTTGACGCTCGGAAATGGGCCAAAACAGCGTTTGAAAATTTGAAAATTTGCGGAACTGATACTGACACAACTATTTTACACGGTAAAACTGCGGATGTCTTCTTCTGAAAAAGTGCGCAAGTTTAAATGAAAGAATTTACAACTGATGGAAAAGTTGCGTAAGTTGACCGCCGGAAAATGCCGAAGTTTTCATAGATACTGAAATTTGCACGGGAAAGTTGCGTTGTCGTTGAAAAATTGCGTAACTGCCAGTGAGAAATTGCCGAGCATTTTGTTGTGATTTTAGTTTGGAGAAAATTGGGTAATTGCCAGTGAAAAATTGGCGAAGATTTTGTTGTGATTTTAGTTTGGAGACAATTGGGTAACTGCCATTGAAATATTACCGAAGATTCTGTTGTGATTTTAGTTTGGAGAAAATTGCGTAAATGCCAGTGAAAAATTGCCGAGCATACTGTTGTGATTCTAGTTTGGAGAAAATTGCGTAATTGCCAGTAAAAATTTGTCGAAATCGACCACGCTTTATATTTTTTGGTAAAACTGCGTAAATCAGCCAGCAAAATTGCGTAATTCGGTATTTTGGTTGGAACTCGTACACACAAAAATTGCGAAAGTCGCTTAAATTGCTACTTTTCTTCAAAATGCAATACACTTTGATAACTATACTTTACTAACCAAACAGAAGAAACGATTATGATTCGTCCAATAAAATTTCTTTTTGATATGATAATAAATACTCAAATAAATCAGGTTTTTGCTTCTCCTGTAAAGTGAGGAAAATCGACTTCCGCAATTTTTCCGTTTGAACGACGATATCATGATGACGGTGGCACTGACCACTCAAAAACGGTCAACCCCGCCACCGACTGACTACAAGACGTCACTCAACCCGATAAACTCCATGTTTCTGGTCCCGGCCGTCCCGCCGGCACCGCCGACTCTGTCTGGAACCGACTGACTCCCTCCCATCAGTCCGCTCATGTCACCCCGGCCCACCGGCCTCCGTTCCAGCACTCAAGACTACACCTGGAAGGCTGGATCTCGGCTACCCAGTAAATGCCTCTATTAGGGCCATCCCAAGTTTTAAAATTCAGTGTTTAAACTTTCGTTTGCGCGCACGCGTACATTGTGGGATAACACCCAGACTGACGGGGTACCACAACTGAGATTAAAAAAAAAAGAAAAGATGTTGCTCATTTGGCTGGCGACAGCAGGCCGGCAGCAGCTCCATTGGCGGCATCCGGCTTTTTGGCTCACTTGTGTAACAAAGTGAGTCTATGTTATAACCCTCCGTCGTCTGTGTGTGTGTGTGTGTGTGTGTGTGTGTGTGTGTGTGTGTGTGTGTGTGTGTGTGTGTGTGTGTCTGTGGGTCTGTGTGTCCGCAGTAAACCTTAACATTGGCCTTTTCTCAGAATCTACAAACAGTAGAGACACCAAAATTGGCCTGCTGATAGACAACCATAAGACCTTTCAAAACATACCATAGTGATTGACCTTGACCCAAGGTCAAGGTCACTAAAGCTGTCTGTTTGGAAATTTTACATTGGCATTTTCTCAGAATCTAGAAAAGCCAGACACATCAAACTTTGCACGATGATGGACATTGATAACACCTTAACTGACATACCTGTATTCAGTGACTTTGAGTCAAGGTCAAGGCCATGCAAGCTGTTTTGTGGAAAACCTCCCAAAACCTTAACATTGGCCTTTTCTCAGAAACAATGAACAGCAGAGGCACCAAACTTGGCATGCTGATAGACAGCCGTAAGACCTTTCAAAACATACCATAATGGTTGACCTTGACCCAAGGTCAAGGTCACTAAAGCTAGCTGTCTGGTAATTTTACACTGGCATTTTCTCAGAGTCTAGAAAAGCCAGAGACATCAAGCTTTGCATGATGATACACATTGACAACACCCTTACTGACATACCTGTATTCAGTGACTTTGAGTCAAGGTCAAGGCCATGCAAGCAGTTTTGCGGAAAACCTTCCAAAACCTTAACATTGGCCATTTCTCAGAAACAATGAACAGCAGAGGCACCAAACTTGGCAAGCTGATAGACAGCCGTAAGAACTTTCAAAACATACCATAATAGTTGACCTTGACCCAAGGTCAAGGTCACTAAAGCTGTCTGTTTGGAAATTGTACATTGGCATGTTCTCAGAATCTAGAAACATCAAACTTTGCATGATGATAAACATTGACAACACATTCACTGACATCCCTCCATTCAGTGAATTTGAGTCAAGGTCAAGGCCATACAAGCAGTTTTGCGGAAAACCTTCCAAAACCTTAACTTTGGCATTCTCTCAGAAACAATAAACAGCAGAAGCACCAAACCTGGCTTGCTGATAAACAGCAGTAAGACCTTTCAAGAAATACCCTTTTGAAAGACCTTGACTGAAGGTCAAGGTCATCAAAGCTGTCTCATTGGAAATCTAAAATTGCCATTTTCTCAGAATGTAGGGGTACCAGAGGCATCAAACTTTGCATGATGATAGACATTGACAAAACCTGTACCGGCATACTTCAATATTCAATTTCCTTGAGTCAAGGTCAAGGCCATTCAACATGTTTTGCAGAGACTTTACGTTAGCATTTTCTTGGAAACAACAAACAGCAGAGGCACCGAACAAGGCACAGTGATAGAAAGCAACGAGACCTATGCAGACATACCCATTTGAATGACCTTGACTCAAGGTCATTCAAATGGGTATGGGTATTGGGTAATACTGTCTGTTGTGAAATTTTACATTACCATTTGTACAGAAGCTACAAAAACTAGAGCTGTCAAACTTGGCATAATGATACTCACTGATAAGCTCTTCACCTACAGATGTCATTTGAATGACCTTGACCCAATGGCAAGGTCATAGAAGCTGTCCTGGAAAAACTGTTATATTGCAATTTGCCGTTTTCTTAGGAACTATGAACACAAGCGACACCTTACTTCAAGATAGCTAGTGATAAGAGCTTTACAAACATACTCTTTTGAATGACCTTGACCCATCTCACAAGTGAGCCAAGGAGGCTTTGCTCCTCTAGTTTTATGGTGCTAGCCGCTTGAAGAACAACAAGAAGAAGAGAAGATCCCCATGGCTTGCGGCGTTGAAGCCCTGGGCCCGTATGTAATAGTCGAGATTAGGGCTTTTAGCCCCGGGTTAGAGTCTAACCTCGAACTAAACTAGCTCTAGGGTTAAATTTTCTGTTGTTTCTTGTCTTAAATCAGGAAACGGGCACATTTCAGGAAGGTGCCTGAGCCGTTATAGAGGGAATTTTTTTTCCCTTCCTTTCTTCGCTTCCTTCTTTATTTAATTTTGATTTTGGGTTTCTTTTGTCCTAGTCTGGGTTAGGCCCGTAACCTCTACTTTCACATACGGGCCCTGTCCTTTCCATGTTTACAGTTTCAAATTGTACTAACCGTGCCTACTCCAAGATAACGGTTAGGATTTACAGAAACAGCTTTTTTTCAGTCTTTTTTTGATAGGGCCATGTTGCTACCATTCTTTTAAGGCTCAGAGATCGTTCTGTGCTGTTTTGGAGGTGTGAAGTCTACTGAGTCTCCCACTAAAGACACATGCACAAATACATCATGCGGCACAGACAGGCATGCGTTCAGCTGATCATTGAAGCCAAGCTCATTGAGCAGGTGACAGTGTCGCATACTGACGACAATCGACAAACATGATGGATGGTTGAGTTTTCCTCGTTAGCACGGCCATCAAACGTCACAGTCACAGTGTCAGTTGCACTGTACAAAAAATTTGAGCTACTTCCCTCAGGCAGACGATATCGATGTTTTAAGTGCAATAAGAACAAATTTTAAGAACAGCGTTGTGCCAAATGCAATCCGTTTACTTAACAAATGATTTATTGGAGCGAGTTTTTGCAGATCTCGGAAGCGGTGACCAGAAGGCTGTGTTCTGCGATGTGTGTGTGTGTGTGTGTGTGTGTGTGTGTGTGTGTGTGTGTGTGTGTGTGTGTGTGTGTGTGTGTCCGTCGGTGGGAGGGGTGATAGGAATGGAAATGGAGTGATATTTATATTGGTATTAGCTATGTGATTAGCGGTAATTCTTACTTAAGTCAAGGTTAGTTTAACAAATTATAATTTAATATAACAAATATCTTGGTATGGTGGTATGGTATGGTAGACTTCTCCTCGGCGCACGTATCCATCTCTGCTGAAATGCTCACGGCGCCGCGTGATTAACGTGATTGGATACATTCTTCTACGGTGATTATGATTGTATTATTTGCATGTTTTTTTTACGTTTTATGTGTATGTTCTACGCGTGTTGCAAAGCGATTTTCTCAATTCTGGGACAAATAAACCTGACTTGACTTGACTTGACTTGACTTGACAGGCTATTTCGGGCGGAAGGCGAAGCGGCCGGCCTCAGTCGGTCGCAACTGTTCCAAAACAGAACTATCACGATGGTTCTCCCCGTAACTGCGAAGCCTTGTCAGTAATGGTAGCAGTGTTTGTTTGTTTTTGTTTTTTTTTTACCAGTTGCGCTTGAGACTGAGTTCGCATGGCACTCGATATAATCTATCCAGGTCATGACGAGTGGAGCTCTGAATGCACTACACTGAAACCGGCGTCCGGCCCGGCCGCGAACCTCTGCTCCTTCCGCGGCCTTGCCTTTACTGAGCCTCAGTTCCGCTGTTGGCTCAGTGCTATTCTGTCGCTGTGAAACCGTGCAGCGGGTGTCTAAGTGGTACAGTCATGTTAGATACACTGATGTACCGTGGCAAAAACTGTGACAGCTCTGACCGATTCATGAGCATATAGATATGTCGGAAATCGTATACTCCGGCAGACAGCTACAGATACGATCACACAACCCAACTTTCAGGGGGGGGGGGGGGGGGGGGAGTGTTTGGGGGTTTAACGTCCTTTTCCACAACATAGGGTGATATCAAAGACGGGGCAACGATGTAACGGCACAAATATTTGGCCCCAGCCAGGATCGAACTCACGACCCGAGCATTAGAAGTCCAACTCTCTACCATTCGACCACCCCGGCTCCCCGGAAATAAACAAGAAGAAGAAGCAGAAGACAAAAACAAAAGGCGTCACTGAGTCCAGGTTCAGGCTGTTTTGTGACTCACCTTTGAAAGCTGCGTTGATAGCTTTACAAACAGACATGGTGGCACACAGGGGACGGCTAAACTGGCCCGAGCAAGGTGGTTTTTAGCGGCAGGGGTCAGTGGCTGGATTCACAATCGCGGCAGATGCTTATGGATAAAGCAAAAAGAAAAAAAATATAATGCAACCCCCACCGGATGATGTTGTCTGTGACGCATTTGCCACTGCCGGAGCATATTACGTCATAAAAACGCCGCGTGGAACCACAGACCACGCGGTATACGTGCGTGCGTCATCAGTTTCAATGACGTCATTGTTTCAGGAACGACGGTAGGTTTCCCCGATTGCTGAGTGGGTGTCAGACAGTAGTCATGGGAGCCCGGCCTCTCTCCTGTAAAGGCGATGTCACACTGAAAACATGTTTTCCTAAAACATGTTTTATAAAACATGTTTTGAAAGGCAACACACCCGAAACATGCTTTCCGAAACAATACATGACACACGTGAAAACATGTTTTGCGAAACAACATCGAAACACGCAGAAAATCGAACAGTGATCTTTTGTGACGTCATTTTCTTTCGAACTCACGTCACTGAAAATCTGACGTATACACGCCCGCCAAACACAGCCATTTTGAAGCAACAACACTAGGCTAGGTGAGGTATTTCCCTAAACATATTTGCTTATTCTCACTTTCACTCATCCTCCATGTTAGCATTCAGTCACGGTATTTCCGAAATATATTTTACCTATTCTTCGCGCTCTGTCTTGACTGATGAGCCGGTGAAATTCCGGCGAAACGCGTCCCGCTACGGTCAAGACTTTCCTACCTTACTAGACACCATTTTCTTGTATGTAGAACTTCAATGCGTATGAAATACCTCTGGATGGGGTTTCTGGGTAAAGTCGATGTCTCTTTTCCTTCATACGGGAAGGTGTCACTTGACACTCCGCACGGCGGCTTTCATTGGTTGAAACACAAAACATGTTTTCGGATTTTAGGGCAGGCTCTAAAACTGAAAAACACGATCGAAACATGTTTTGAAAACATTGTTGTGAAGTATGTCACACGACAAAACACGTTGTTTCGCAGCGAAACATCTGAAAACAATGTTTTCAAGTGTTTTTGCCCTCTCGTGTGACATGGCCTTAATCGAGGATGTGTCATCCCTGAACACTCAAAGTCAAAGTCAAAGTCAAAAATACTTTATTTATCCCCGTAGGGCAATTCACGCGGGCGAGCATAAGAACATAAAGAAGTTAAGATAAATAAATTCATATAATTGTACACTCTCTCTCTCTATCTCTCTCTCTCTCTCTCTCTCTCTCTAACACACACACACACACACACACAACACACACACACCTATCCTGCACTTGGTGACTAACCGGAGAATTATAAGCATGAGGCAACTAAAAAAAAAAAAAAAAATCACAGACAAGTATCACAAGCATCACAGAAGCGGAAACAGCAGCTTATTAAAATACATCACAGTAATTATGGCACTCAGTGCTTCTCGTTGAGAAGGGATATTGCAATTGGGATAAAAGAGAACTTTCGACGGTTAGTTTTACAGAAGTGGGCTCTGAATCTTCCACTCATGGGTTACCCGAACTAGTCAAACAGTCACGCGAGCCCCTCTGGCTCTCTCCTGTAATCGAGGATGTGTCTTCACCGAATACTCACTGACCGATGGATTACCCGAACTGGTCCCTGGCAAGCAGAAGCTCAGTTTTCAGTGAAGTCTCCATTTTCGGCATTTCTCAAAAATATATTTTTTATTCAGTCTTTCTGTGAATTGCAGATGGAAATGCAAATAATTTATATTGCCGGCCACCAGGTAATAGGCGGCATCCCTGGCGGACTCCGGTCTTCACCTCGAAGCTTTCTGGCCGGCATGGGCAATCCTGCAGCTCATGTCTTGGTAGGTGCACCGGATCAGGGAGATGATCTTCCCGGGAACTCCACATAGTGCCTTAGCAGCTTCCACAGCGCCTCTCTCTCTACACTGTCGAAAGCCTTCTCATAGTCTATGAAGTTGATGTAGAGGGGGGAGTTCCACTCCAGTGACTGCTTAACAATGATGCGTAGGCTGGCGATCTGGTCAGCGAAGGATCTGTTCCTGCGAAAGCCCGCCTGCTGGTCTCGGAGCATGGGGTCGACTGCCTCCCTCACCCTCTCCAGTAGAATTCTGTTGAGAACCTTGCCTGGCACTGACAGGAGCATGATCCCTCGGTAGTTGCTGCAGTCCCTGAGGTCCCCTTTCTTTGGCAGCTTGATGACGATCCCTTCTTTCCACTGGGCTGGCACCTCTTCCTTCTCCCAGATCTTGCTGAATAGGCTGTGCAGCATGTTGACGGCTGTCTCTGTGTCTGCTTTGATGGCTTCTGCTGGTATCTCGTCCGGCCCTGCAGCTTTCCCAATTCTCAGTGTCATGATGGCTTTCCTGATCTCCGCCTTAGAGGGATTATCGCAGTTGATGGGTAGTTCTGTCTCTGCTGGTGGGATGTCTGGTGGTGTTTCAGGGATGGGGCGATTTAACAGCTCCCTGAAGTGTTCTGTCCATCGCTTCAGCTGTTCCTCAGTTGTTGTCAGTGGGTGCCCGTTCTTGTCCTTCACTGGTTTGTCTGTCTGCTGAAATTTGCCCGCGAGCTTCTTGGTCACCTGGTACAGGTCTTTTAGATTCCCTTGTCGGGCTGCTTCCTCTGCTTGACTGGCCAGGTTGTCGATGTAGTCCCTCTTGTCCTTCCCGGTGCTCCTCTTCACTTCTCTGTCAGCTGCTGTGTATTCTTCTTGTGCCTTTGCCTTAGCTCTTCTTGTTCGGCTCGTGTTCAGTGCAGTTTTGTCCATGTGGTTTGGGACTGCGGGACAGGGCCGCATTCTACGCTTCCTGTCTTAAATATCCCGGCATTAACCAGGCCCGGCAACTACGTGTCGTGAGTTCGATCCCGGCTGGGGCCAAATATTTGTGCTGTTTTTTTCATCGTTGCCCCGTCTTTGATATCACCCTATGTGGTGGAAAAGGACGTTAAACTCCTAAACACCCCCACCCGGCAACTACGTTGTTTTTGTTGTTGGTAAAACTGTGATGTGCATATTTATTGGAAATAGACGTTTGAAAACTTGTGACCGAGGCTACCTTTTTATCAACCATAGATATGACTCGATTCTGAATTAGCTGACGACATATATATATATATATTTATACCACTCTACCACTATTACAAGTCATGGTATAAAATCCATAATTCACCACATGTGGTATAAAGATTGTACCCATGACAACCACGCGTGAATTTTATGGCCGTACCTAAAGGCCATGTCACACGAGAGGGCAAAAACACTTGAAAGAAGAGGGTGTCTAGTAAGGTAGGAATGTCTTGACCGTAGCAGGGAAACTTGTTTTCAGTGTGACATCGCCTTAAAGAGTGAACAGGTATTACCCCTAGCAGTGTTCCAGCAGTGTGTTCTGGTGAAAGGATTTGCGTCACAATATGACGCGAAAAGGGACTAAAGAATAATTTACGTCACGTCACTGCCTGAGACTGACGTCAAATGTTTAGTTCACGGAACTGACGTTTCTCTCTCTCTCTCTCTCTCTCTCTCTCTCTGGGGAGCCAGGGTGGCCGAATGGTAGAGCGTTGGACTTTCAGTGCTCGGGTCGAGAGTTCGAATCCCGGCTGGGGCCAAATATTTGTGCTGGCCTTTTTCTCGTTGCCCCTTACGTGGTGGAAAAGGACGTTAAACTCCTAAACACCCACCCACGTACCCCCCTCTCTCTCTCCCTCTCGCTCTCTCTCTCCCCCCACCCGGCCCCACCCCCAGTCACGTGGCTAATTGGTCGAGGTCGTAGAGGATTTAGTGTCATTGGTAGAACTTGGAGAGGGGAGAACCGGCAACAATAACAACAAAACAAACAAAATAAAATGAAGTTCGGAGAAACAACTTTGTAGGACGGGGCCGTTCCTCCTTGTTATCTCATATTATTGTTCTCTCCCCCCCCCCCCCTACCACCCCCACCCCCCACCCCCTTTCCTCAAATGACCTGTACGGCAGTGAGTAGCATCCTTTTAGTCATCGTCAACGTGACTTTTGCCGCCTTCCATTGTTTCACAGGTTCCGGGCAGTATATTCCACCGACTGACTTTGTCTGACGTGAGTGGCCAGTTTGAAGCGGACGCGGCAACATGACGGACGCAATGGTAGGCAAATGGGAATCGACTGCCATGGAGAACATGGACGCCTTATGGGACGCGATGGGTGAGTTATCTGTGTGGTTTTCTTTAATCCTTTTCTTTCATCATCGACGCGGGTCAGTTTTAATCGTCATCGTCATTCACTCCATCGTCACCGGCTTGGAGGTCGTTGTCCGTCTGTGCCGAATCCGTGATCCTGTTTAGTCATTCACAGTGTCTTCTTGTGACCTAGAGTGACATGGATGCTCGCAGCTGGCATCGTTATTATCGCTGAAGCCTTTTCTAGTACTGAAACGCATGTGTTTCGAACTGTACTTCAGGCTTTGTTCTGCAAGTTCTTGCCGCACAACTTAGAGAAAGCCACACCACGCGATAACTCCACAATGAATGGTGAAGTGCTCAGTATCCGAGAGACATTCTACATTCATGAGTCATTTGCAATTACTAGTGACGTCCATTGTTCGTACTAATACTGCTGAACACTGGTGTCAGTGTCGCAGAGTTCTCGTAAACAATTCTGAAACACTGTGTATCCTGTCGCCTGGGACATGACTCGACACGGAACGTATACTGATGCTGACCTTATCGCCAAAACTGGTCTCAGTGTGTCGGATTTCAAAATCTTGTATCAATTCAAAATTCAATTCAATTCAGTTCAATTCAATTCAATAATTCTTTATTGTCCTCAAGAGTTGGCAATTCGGTTGCGGCGTAAAAAGAGACAACAACCACATACACAATATAACATGTCCCAATAGTTAAATATGTACTCAGTATCACAACTGTCGTCATTTGAAAAGGGGCCTCAAGATTTTATCAAATCCATGACACTTACGCCGTTTTTCTCAGACGATCAGTGGTAGGAGTCATACCACGGACGCAGCAGCAGCAATATTGGTAAACTTTAGAAGCACCAACGAACTGTTTTTTTATTTTTTTTATTTTAGGGGAGGCCGGTGTATGTATATGTGTGTAGCCGAGTGGTTTGGACCCTCTCGCCCACTACCCTAGGTTCTCCGGCCAGCTGTGTGCCGCCGGCTTTGTTCGCCTGTAGGCTACCGCTCGCGTGAAGCGTTGCGGATCCACGATAGCCACGTGTCAGTTAGTTGTGTTTGTTTGTGTCCATTTAGTGCTAAATATCTCCGCAGTCGCTTAACCTAAAGTTATCATTTAAACTATAGTAGTTTCGGAAGAGTTTGTACTTTTTAGTTATGTTTTGTGTTTAGCGCTGTTTTGTAGTTTAACGGGTGTATTTTGCCATTTTCACCACTTTTCGAATGCGTGGTCCCGGCCTTTACGCTCTTCAATCGGCGATAGGGAATTCTCTGTATTTTGATGATGTTCGAAACTTATGCCATTTTAAAGTATTTTTCACGCTCTTTTGAATGCAGTTTGTTTGAAGTTTGTAGCTGTTGTATTACGCCCGCTATTGTTAGTTTTCTGTGTGTAAACAAACACAGATTTCGCTGCTACCCGAGCATCTAGCCCTTGTTTCTGCTGCGAGCGGCCGTTGCTTTCTTTGCGGCTCGCGCTGGGCGCATAAGTAGCCGCGAGCTACGCCTCACTGGACAGTCGCCAGCCAGCCCTGCCGCGAGTCACTGCACGGATTGATGGCACCTTTTGTTGTTTTCTTTGTATTCTTGAATGTATGTATTGTGTCTGATTGTACACCAGTTTTTTTTTTTTTTTTTTTTCGTTTTGTATGTTTGCATGTATGTACATGTAAACTGAATAATGATGTGTCTGCTGATGAGCAAAATGTGAAGAAAAAAAATCGTTTAAAGTTGACTATTTTGAGGCAGACCAAAAAAGGCGGTCCGTAGTGCAGACAATTTAAATGTTTACTTGTGCATTGACTTTTTTTTTTTTTTTTACATCGGCAGGTGTTCCAGAGGAGAGGCGCAAGGCGGCGAGAGAGATGAAGACGCACCTTGAGATCGCGAGGGCGGATGGTGGGGGCTGGAAACTGGTGACTTCAATTGGAGGCAAGGGCCGCACGGTTGTCTTCCCTCTCGGACAGGAAGTGGACACCATCTCGCTCATGAGAGAACCCACCAAGGTCAGCTCTGGGTTCAGGGCCCGCATGTAAAAGTCGGGGTTAGGGAGTTTAGCCCCGGGTTAGAGTCTAACCTCGAACTAAACTAGCTCTATGGCTAAATTTTTTTTTTTTTTAAACAGGAACGGGCCCATTCCAGGAAGGTGCCTGAGCCGTTATAGAAAGATTTTTTTCTTCCTTTCTTCGCTTCCTTTTCTTTTTGATTTTGCTTCTGGGTTTCTTTTGCCTTAGTCTGGGTTAGGCCCGTAGTCGTGGGTTAAATTAACCTCGACTTTTACATACGGGCCCAGTGGTGTTGTGCATAGTACTGGATGAAACAGCTCATCAGTGTCAGTCATAGAATATCTGGCGATATGGGATACCGGATACATGGCTTGTGGGTGTCAAATTGTCTCTACTACTGAGTCACGTTACTCAGAAAAGTCACGTGCATACACTTACGACAGAATCGAGTAAAACTTGACACACACACTGACGCATTGACACACACTCTTTCACACACACATGTGACACACACACACACACACACACACACACACACACACACACACACTGACACACACACACACACACCGGAGTTTGGGGTGGGGGGGGGTATGGGGGGGGAGGGGGGAAACATTTGACGCCAACCTCTAGCACAGAGATCGTCTTAGGATCCCTGTTTATGTCTTGTGATTTCCCTGTTGGCTTTGTGGCTTCCCCGATTGAATTATTTTTCACATGAAATCTGGAAGATCTAGAGGGCTGGTGAAATGTCGGAGGCAGTGACGATACTTGTTGATTTTGTCTGTGAACTAAGCGTTTGACGTCAGCGTCACACTGGTGGTATGACAGATGATGTTTGTGCAAGTCTTGTGATTTCCCTGTTGCTTTTGTGACTTCCCTGACTGAATTAATTTTTACATAAAATCTGGAAGATCTAGAGGGCTGGTGAAACGTGGACTAGAATACCTTGGATTGTACTTATGAAATCGCGAAATTGGAACTAAGTTGACCGGTGCTCCTCGCAGAAACCTGAAAAAGCTTATCTAAGCCTATTATCTAAGCCTATCTGTTTATCTAAAAGTTCAGTTATTCTTAATGCTAAAGCGGGGAGCCGGGGTGGTCGAATGGTAGAGCGTTGGACTTATAATGCTCGGGTCGTGATTTCGATCCCGGCTGGGGCCAAATATTTGTGCTGGCTTTTTCATCGTTGCCCCGTCTTTGATATCACCCTATGTGGTGGAAAAGGACGTTAAACCCGAAACACCCACCCACCCACCCCTTAATGCTAAAGCTATAATAGTGCAGTAGTTCCTGTCATATGTGCAGTTGTAACACTAGACAAAAACGCCGGGATGATAAGTAATTTGCAGTAGTCTTTTCATAGATATTTGGTCTTATGCGCAAACCACCCCTACCTCGAATATATTTTTTTTTACACAAAACCAGTCAGAGGTACAGAGCTGTAGCACGAATACGGGCAGTGTAATTGAGTGATCTTCCAAAGTCTGCCACACTGAGAAAGATGGCGGGGCCGGACGGACCGTCACCGGTTCAAGTTATCATACTGTCCCCAGACGACAGCGTATGGGTGAGTTCTTCAAGGGTCCAACGGCTTTTTCCAACGTGACCACTGACTTAATGGTGATACTTGATCAAAGACTGACGAGGCAACAAGGAAATAAGCTCAGTCAGTCGCCGGTCTAGTATCCCGACTGCTGCATTCAGTGAAACGCACGCCGCGGAGACTTGACTACGAAATTTGCACATAGTGTGCAACAGGGTGGGTGGGAGTTTGGGGGTTTAACGTCCTTTTTCACCACATACGCGTGAAATCAAAGACGGGGCAACGATGAAAAAGCCAGCACGAATATTTGGCTCCAGCCGGGATACGAACTTACGACCCGAACATTAGGCAACGCTCTACCATTCGGCCACCCCGGCTCCCCTAGTGTGCAATAGGTTTCTGGGGTCATAATTTGACACAAGTGACTGTTTTATGCGCACCAGATTACACGCTGTCAAAACATGCAGTGGAAAGAAAAGCACATAATTCTCGCGGCGGCACTCCGGCTCCTCAGTCACAGAAGCTGTCACTGACAACGCACGGCCGCGGCTGAGCCGCGGAGGCGGCCTCCAAGCAAGGAGAAATCCTTACGGGGGACTGTAATGACTGTTTTAACTCGAGACATCATGGGTGGCCTGTCTTACGAACGAGAACACATGAGCAAATTAAATCGAATTACATATGCTGCAGCCCTTTTGGGATTGATTTAAGTCAGTACAGGTTTGATTTGCTTTTCAATTTCGGGACTGAAACTGAGAGTTGGAATCAGTACCGCAGCATTAAGAGACTCAGCACACTATACAACACACCGCACACCGACAACCCGGCTGCGTCCTCTTTGATCGGGTCATAGTT
>JACVVK020000087.1:1340000-1397500 GCA_018292915.2 Batillaria attramentaria
GTTTTATTCTAGCAGTCGTTCTGTGAATTGCAGATGGAAATGCAAATAATTTATATTGCCAGCATGTAATGAAAATATAATTTTTTCGTATTTAACCAGCTTCGTACCAGCCACAGTTTTGCTGGTTTTTGTATTGACTGAGATCCTCACTCAGTTGGCAGTTCTGACTGGCCGCTGAGACTGAGCAGTAACATAACCGATCTGACACTCACTTAGCTAAATTTAGTCTTCATTAACCTCGCTGAACTGCACTGCTGGCCACTAAAGCTTTGCAGTAAGTGTGACCAGTAACCCCCCCCCCCCCCCCCTAATTTGTGCGTGCGGCTCGCACGTGCCGTTTGCCGCCGTCTAGTCAGTGCACACGCGCGCGCGCGCACTGCACACACGATGCTCTCTAAACGCGAACCGACCATATGCTGGCGGTCTATCGCGGTTATTGTCTGTCTGTGTTAACACTTGCTTCACTCGTCCGTCGGCCTTTGTCGTGCGTACACGTCTGCCACTGTGAACGCTTCCTGATAACTTTTCCGGTTACCCGCGGCTCATTCAGGGGAATCTCTCGAACTTGAAAGTACTGAAGACTGAACCAGTGGACTTTGGCCAGTTCGCGTACCAAGTTGTACCACTTCGTAAGTGTAGAACTTTCCTATACTGACTCAGTGATATACACTGACCCGGCGTATAGTTTGTCAGTCGGACATCAGTGCTCGCATTTGCTTTTCTGCTAACGGAAGACTCGGAAGTCAGACATAGTGGTGTTACTCACCGGTAGCGGCTGAATTAATGTTAACGTTGACTGGCGTCTGCGCGGAAAGCATCCTGGAAGGTATATTTATCACTGTATATCTGCCATCGCAAGCTGGATTGCTAGGGGAGACGCAACACAGGTCTGCTTCAGTGTCTGTTTTTCTCAAATGAGACTATGATACGCGGGTGGGCAGCCGCAGGTATAGAATTATTATATAGTGCAATTCAATGGTATTCCAGTCACCAAAGCCGCCTTTTCCGGGATTTGTTGTTGTTGTTGTTGTTGGTACAACTGTGATTTTTTGTTGTTGTTGCCTCAGAGTCAACTCTTCGCCAGTTCCAGTGGTGTTCCTCCCAGGTAATGGGTAGAATCCACGGAGGGCTCGGAAGCGGGGGCATTGATTATGCATGATGATGGAGATGAGGATGATGGTAAGATGATGCTATGGAGGTCCATGTGGCCTGGTTTGGGACTGCGGGACAGGGCCGCATTCCACGCTTCCTGTCATAAATATCCCGGCATTAACCAGGCCCGGGAACTACGTTGTTGTTGGTGGTGGTAAAACTGTGATGTTGTGCATATTTATTGGAAATAGACGTTTGAAAACTTGCGACCGAGGCTAACTTTTTATCAACCATAGATATGACTCGATTCTGAATTAGCTGACGACTGACCTCGGCCTATGTGAAAATTTGGGAGAAAACGCGAAGTGGAAAAAAGTAATCTATCGAAATGAGCCTAAACTATACCTCCCGAGAACCTCAGTTCACGATGTACTCTTGTTCAGCAATTGACGTGTACTCCTAAAACCTTAATGACTGACGCAGTGGGAAAAAGTGACGTCAGTGAATGATGTCAAAGTGCTATTTTGGAATGGCCGGTTTCAAAAGGGCCTGTCAGGTTCAAGTTTTCAAAAAGAGCAGTGAAAATGTCAGTTTAGGCTGTTTCCATTTACGCCGAGAAGAAAGTTGACGCAAAGACAGAGAACACTGGGTGATAAAAAATGTATTAGGTCACAACTTCCTGAATAACCTTTTCTCTGCAATACTGATGTCCACAAAAGTTTCTCCGTAAAAAGTTGTCGAAAATCGTTGGCGACTTAGATACCAAATGCACTATACTGAGCGCGGTGTGTAAATCGCTCAGATGCAACTATGACTCGATCAGAGAGGACGCAGCCGGGTTGTCGGTGTGCGCTGTGTTGTATAGTGTCCTGAGTCACTTAAAGATCTAAGCTCCCAACAAAAAGCTTGCTGAAGTGTGAAAAAAATTTTACAAAGTCGACCGTGCAAGCACAGTCAACTCTGTTACAGTTGCAGAGTTTTCAGCGTCCCTGAAACCCCAGTAAAAGCCAAGCGCAGCCTGATTTCACAGCTCAGTTTACGTTTTGACACTGAGCGAGAAAGATCGTGCAGCACTCAACATCCGCTAGACACAGTCACTGTAGCGATGTGTCTCGTTTCCTGGCCAAAAGCCAAATAATGTCACGGCAAAATCGTGCTCTGGTTTTATAAGGGACCCCGAAGCGCTGAAAACTCTGCAACTGTGAGAGAGTTGCCTGGATTATGCACAGTCCAAGGAGCCGCAGTTTTTAAAAAACACAATGTTTGCGGCTTTTTGCTGAGGTTGCAGACCTTTAATGCTGCGGTATTCCAACTCTCAGTTTCAGTCCCGATATTGAAAAGCAAATGAAACCTGTACTGACTTAAATTAATTCCAAAAGGGCTGCAGTATATGTTATTCCATTTAATTTGCTCACGTGTTCTCGTTCGTAAGACAGGCCACGGAGTGAAGTCTTAAGAAACAAACATTATAGTCCCCCGTAAGCCTTGGTCGAAGGCCGCCTCCGCGGCTCAGCCGCGGCCGTGCATTGTCAGTGACAGCTTCTGTGACTGAGAGTGCCGCCGCGAGAATTATGTGCATGTTTTGACAGCGTGTAATCTGGTGCACATAAAACAGTCACGTGTGTCAAATTATGACCCCAGAAACCTGTTGCACACTGGGGGAGCCGGGGTGGCCGAATGGTAGAGCGTTGCTTAATGCTCGGGCCGTGAGCTGAGTTCGTATCCCGGCTGGAGCCAAATATTCGTGCTGGCTTTTTCATCGTTGCCCCGTCTTTGATATCACCCGTATGTGGTGAAAAAGGACGTTAAACCCCCAAACACCCACCCACCCTGTTGCACACTATGTGCACATTTCGTAGTCAAGTCTCCGCGGCGTGCGTTTCACTGAATGCAGCAGTCGGGATACTAGACGACTGACTGAGCCGCACCGGACATTCTTTGATCAGATATCACCATTACTAGTATGTCAGTGGTCACGTTGGAAAAAGCCGTTAAACCGTTGAAGAACTCACCCATACGCTGTCGTCTGGGGACAGTATGATAACTTGAACCGGTGACAGTCCGTCCGGCCCCGCCATCTTTCTCAGTGTGGCAGAAACCGGTCCCATTACACTGAGTCACTAACACCATTTTTATCTCATATTATTGTTCCCAGCCCCCCCCCCCCTCCTCTCACCTTCCCCCCTCCCCCCCCCCCCTCAAATGACCTGTACGGCAGTGAGTAACATCCTTTTAGTCATCGTCAACGTGACTTTTGCCGCCCTCCATTGTTTCACAGGTTCCGGGCAGCATATCATTCCACCGACTGACTTTGTCTGACGTGAGTGGCCAGTTTGAAGCGGACGCGGCAACATGACGGACGCAATGGTAGGCAAATGGGAATCGAGTGCCATGGAGAACATGGACGCCTTCTGGGACGTGATGGGTGAGTTATCTGTGTCGTTTACTTTATCCTTTTCAGTCTTTCGCTATCGTCGTCAGTTTTAATCGACGGTCATCGTCAGTCACTTCATCCCTAGTCACCGGCTCAGTTGGAGGTCGTTCAGTGTCTCAGTCTGCCAAATCCGTGATCCTGTAAGTTAGTCATTCACAGTGTCTTCTTGTGACCTAGACTGAGTTGCATGGTTGCTCGCAGCTCGCATCGTTATTATCGCTGAAGCCTTTTCTAGTACTGAAACGCATGTGTTTCGAACTGTACTTCAGGCTTGTTCTGCAAGTTCTTGCCGCACAACTTAGAGAAAGCCACACCACGCGATAACTCCACAATGAATGGTGAAGTGCTCAGTATCCGAGAGACATTCTACATTCATGAGTCATTTGCAATTATTGACGTCCATTGTTCATACTAATACTGCTGAATACTGGTGTCAGTGTCGTATAATTCTGAAACACTGTGTATCCTGTCGCCTGGGACATGACTCGACACGGAACGTACACTGATGCTGACCTTTTCGCCAAAACTGGTCTGTGGTCTGTGTCGAATTTCAAAATCTTGTATGAGCCCAGTCCGACCGACCGTAGACCTGTTGGCCCGCCACCTCACGATGAAAACTCCTGTCCCCAGCACCAGTTACTCCAGGGCCCGTATGTAAAACTCGAGGTTAATTTAACCCACGGCCACGGGCCTAACCCAGACTAGGACAAAAGAGACCCCAAACCAAAATTAAATAAAAAAGGAAGCGAAGAAAGAAAGACAAAAATCCTTCAATAAGGGCATAGGCACCTTGCTCGAATGGACCCGCTTCCTGATTAAAAAAAAAAAAAAAACCAAACCAAAAAAACAAAAAACAAAAACAAAACAAAAAAACCCACTGAAAATTTAATCCTAGAGCTAGTTTAGTTCGAGGTTAGACTCTAACCCGCGGCTAAACTCCCTAACCCCGACTTTTACATGCGGACCCAGGACGCTTCAAGCGTAGAGCTGGAAGAAGCTGCATTGACTCGGGGAGATTCGTGCGTACGCGCAAAGTGCCGCTGGTCACTGCAGCATTAGGATGGAGTTTATTAACTCACTCTAATCAGTCGAGCTACGCGGACTATAATCGTAACAGTTCGTTTACATTTTTGTCACACTTGTCACCAATGCGAGAGTTCAGGGCTCGAGTCCCACTGGGGGCAAAGAATTTTTCCTTCTCGTATCTGGCACCGTTCATTCGGGCCGATCGTCGGGGGTTCTCTCCGGGTAGTCCGGCTCCCCCCCCCCCTTCTGCTTTGGAAATTTTCAGCCCACCAAATTTGAAAAAATACTGAATGCAATTCTAAATTCCGAAATTTAAATAGCTGAGCTGACCCCTCGCACCACGTGATTGTAATGTGTTTATGTCCAGTGTGTGAGAGAATGCGTGAAGATTCACGTGAGCGGCGCTTTGAGCCGATTCATGAAATTGGGTAAAGCGCCTATACACTACTCATCATCATCATTATTATTATTAAAATCATTTGGCCCTCATGGTGCAGTGTTACCACTGGCGGGATCCAAACAGCTTGTGTCAGACGTGTCACGGTAGCGTCAGTGTTGAAAGGGTTAAAGTGCGCTTTTATTCTTGCCAGGGAGTTAAGTCACCTACTAGTACCATCACATCGTCACCTATCGTTAACTCAATTCCTACCATGTACGTTTGGGGTCAGTTGTGCGCCAGTGGTCTCACTAAAAAAAAAAATAAAAATAAAAATAAAAAATCATAATCTGCATGGATTTAAAATGTGGCTTTGTGGGAGTGTTGCACTTTAATTATACTCGTGTTTGCTGCAGTAAGACTCGTCAAGGAACCGTTAACTCTGTCTGTAAATATTCATCCCCCTCCCCCCCCTCCTCCCAGCTCATTTTATCGACAGCCCAGCTGTATGTTATGAAAGTGATGTGTGTGTGTGTGTGTGTGTGTGTGTGTGTGTGTGTGTGTGTGTGTGTGTGTGTGTGTGTGTGTAATTGTAACTGTAGAGCGCTCTGAGCCAGCGTCTGCTGGGATACAATTTATTGTTATTATTATTATTATTATTAATCTTGCCTCATTTTCGCATACAGGGCCAAAACCGAAAAAGAGTCAAAAACTGACGTGGGGTACTCGTGCGCGGTACGAAATGTCACGTGATACAGGGGCTAGTCACGTGCTACCGTCTTTATGCTCACAGATCGTTCTCAGCTGTTTTTGTCGTATCACCGTGCTGAGTCTGTCACTGAGCACACCACCCGACACCTGGACGGGGACAGCGTTTGTAATGCTGGCACTGAGCCAACAGAAGCTGACTGACTGACTGACGCGGCCGCGACCATACTGATCCCGCTAGTAGTGTCACAGCTGTTGACGATAGAATTTGAATGTCAGTTCGACCCGGTATCACGACAATGCCCATTTTAGCGCAACCGTGATGAATTGACACTACAGGATACAGGCTGGAAAACAGAGAATGCGGACACTGAAGTCACCTCACCACTCAGTGACCACCCCCCACTACTGACTGACTCAAGGCCCAATCACACCAGCCTACAAACATGCACGTTTGGTCATTAGCGCCTTCCCCTCCCACCGCGATCCGGGAGGTGCGCGGCAGTGTGTTTAGCCGTCTGGAATTTTTCTTGCCCCGTCCCATTCCGGCGCCGTGCACGGACCGTGCTCTCTCCTGCAAAATCCAGAGATCCGGACTACCCTTCTTCTTCCGTGCACGTAGCGTACAGACCAATTTCGACCGTCGCTGAATGCGGGTGTTTCGGCACAAAAGTGTGAAAAGCAATGGCTGGGGCATCGAAAACATTATGGGATGACGATCAGGCTCCGCATGTAGAAGTTGCGGTTAACGTTAGGGAATTTAACCCCGGGATAAAGTCTAACCTCGAACTACACTAGCTCTAGGGTTAAAGTTTCTGTTTTTTGTGTTTTTTTAAAATTTTAAATCAGGAGGCGGGTCCATTGCAGCAAGATGCCTAAGCCGTTATAGAAGGATTTATTTTTTCCTTTCCTCGCCTCCTTTTTTTTTATTAAATAAAATTTTGTTTCTTGGTTTCTTTTGTCCCAGTCAGTCTGGGTTGGCCCGTAGCCGTTGGTTAAATTAACCCGGCCCAGCACTGATCACTGTCTACACTGAGGAAATGATGTCCGCTGCAATATTCCAACGTACTTCTGCACTGTGTGTGAACAGGCAGCTTCGTGCAAGTTGGTTGCCTTGCGAAGAAGGGAACCACGTACGCTGTTTACAGCTACTGTCAAACAGGATGTCAAGGGAAAGTACCTAGCCGGCAAGCTTGTAGGCTGGTGTGAGCCCTGCTTCACTTGAAAAAGAGAAGGGTGGGTGGCTGGGTGTTTGGGGGTTTAACGCCCTTTTCCACCACACAGGGTGATATCAAAGACGGGGCGACGATGAAAAAGCCAGCACAAATATTTGGCCCCAGCCGGGATCGAACTCACGACCCGAGCATTAGAAGTCCAACGCTCTACCATTCGACCACCCCGGCTCCCCTGAAAAAGAGAAGACCTGATAAAGAATGAAAACAGCAAGAAGTAGCGAAACTGAAAGAGGAATGACAAAAAAAAGGGGGGGGGGGGGGAAGAGGCTCACATATCAATTCGCATGAACAGCGCAGACACAAATATTTAGTTGTTTACATGACGCGCATGCCGACTGGGTCTGTGCTGTGCTGAAAGTGAATTATGTTGTAACTGATAAGGCAGGAGAGAAAATGACAACATTATCACCAACTGTCGGCCACGATGAATAATTTCTGTTTACCCGGCGCACGGCCCTTCACACACACACACACACACACACACACACACACACACACACACACACACACACACACACACACACACACACACACACACACACACCGGCTCAGTTAAACTTAGTTTGAACAAATGAAACTAGATTTTCGTATACGGGGTGCGGGTGGCCGGGGGGGGGGGGGGGCAACGAACGAACGAACTTTACAACGGAAAAGATCTGGCCATACAGAGAGAGAGAGAGAGGACTGTGCATTGCAAAGCCAGCACATTCTTCTCTTATTGTTTTTAAGGGAGAAGGGGGGATGGGGGGGGGGGGAATACCAAGGGGTCACGTTCGAACTCACCGGACCAAAGCACTAAGAGTCCAACTCTTATAGTCGCACGACCCCGGGCTTGCGAAGTGAACCTTGGAGTCAGGGTTAGGGGCTGGGGGCTGGGACTCTTTGTGTCAGTGTACATTTTCAGTTTTTTCACAGTTCACGGTTTCAGTTGTGCTCTTATGTAAGGGTGGGGGGGGGAGGGGGGTGGCGTCCGTCCAGTCAGTGGATGGCGATGGTCAGTTTCGGGTGGAAAGGGGTGGGGGGGAATCGGCCACATTGACATTATAATCTGTTGAGTGCAAGAAACGCGCACAACTCAGCTGCACATTATGCAAGGCGAAGTTATCGTGTTCCATCGCGTGCCTTACCTCTTATCGTGAATGTCAGACACTGAATCTAGACGGGCCCACGTGCAGTGCCGGTCGGTATGGTTGGCGGATCGCCTCAGGAACTCAGTCGGAGAACTAGAACTGAATATTCTTTTTCGACGAAAGGTCATGGAACCTAGTCCATATTTTTTTGTGTGCAATTGTATGGTTGCATTTTGCAAAGTTTCTACAAAAGCATACCCCCTCTGCCACCTCCCTGCCCCCCCCCCCCCCCCCAAAAAAAAAACAAACAAACCACCCCAACAACAACAACGACAAAAAACTATTCCCACCTCCTACCACTGACCCAAAACAGCATAAAACAAAAAATCCCAACAAACAAAAAAACAACAACGACGACAAAAACCATAACGCCCAAAACAAACAACCTTTAAAAAACCACAAAAAAAACATGATTTTGACCGTGTCACTGTATTTCCTCCTCAGCAATTTATTTCTGCTTCAAGACTTTGTATAATATTCCGTTCTGGTCATTTCGAATTAACTGTCTTATTCGAAAATGTGAACATTACATCAGTGAGTCAGTGTAGAGTCTTCGCCGCTTGAGCTTCTCTCTAGTCCTCTGCACTGATGTGGTTTGACTCTTTAGGATTTTTTTTCTTTACCCCCCCCCTCCTCCCCGCCCCCCTCCTTCCCCCTTTACCTGTGTTTTATTTTGAATGGAAAAGCCAGCCATACAGATTTGATACGAATGATAACCTAACCTGACCTTCCCAAAAGCGACGGTTGCCATCAGTGCACAGAGCGAAACAGATTCGGAACCGGTTTACATTCCAAAATATCATCACATCTTTCATCTCTCAAGTGGCAAGATTTCCAGGCAGGGGATGGATGAGAAAAACTGATACAAAAACCAGCTGATGCGCGCACGCGTTTGTAGTCTCGAATGTGCGAAGCTGTTTGTGGGCTAAATCATTCGTAATCACGTGTAGAGTTCGTGTTGGGATTTGTTTAGTTTCTGTTGCATCCCCCACCCCTTCTGCAACGCTGCTATGGAACGGTCGTGTTTAGGAGCCAGTCTTGAGTGATCGCGTGGGGGGTATCCGAAATGGGAACGAGTTGTTCCGGTGGTGCTCCGACTCAAACGTGTCACTGCCGCCAGGACTGATTGAGTGTTCCGAACAGTACCACCGAGTGTTTCCACGTGTTTTGAAATGCGAGTAGCACAAAGTGTTTCCAGTGGACTTGACGGCGTCAGCGTAAGAACGAGGCCGTTTATCAACTACAGAGTGACTTTGACAAACTTTGATCGCTACTGACAGTGCGAAGAGCGTCGTGTGCATGCTCAGTCGTAGTTCGGGTAACCCATGAGTGATCGGGGAAGTCATATCCAGGATTACAGGAGAGGGGCGGCCATGGCCGGTGACTGACTAGCACGCTCGTATTTCACGTGAGAACAGTCAGCGTCGAAACTTTTGATTCGGACTAGCACCAGAAACACTCGCGGCCAATTTGATTACCCCCCCTCCCCCCCGATAGCCCCACTCACGCGTTTGAGATACAGATCGTGATCAGCCATTTCTGAGCTTTATACTACAGCCAATCCCGTGGAAATTTCCCTCTGTTGCCCATCCGTCAGCGCAGGGGGAGGGGCCATGCAGGAGTAAAGTCCTTATCACTTGGAATAGAAGTGGAGGTGATCTGCATGTTACAGCGGCGCCCTGCGATTGTTCGCGATCCTAAACGGTTTAACCGGTGAATCACCACTGATTGAACAGTGGCAAATTCAGCCTCGGTCGGGATTTTGTGGGTTTGTTGTTTAATCATAATAATAAATAATACATAGTGCTTAGCTTATACAGCAGGGGCGTAGGAACCACGGGGGCCCTGGGGGCCCAGGCCCCCGTTCGATTTTTGGAAGGGGGGGCCGAATATCTTTGGGCCCCCCTTGCTTTTGATAAGAGGTGAGGCGGCCCACCAGTGGTGGGGCCCCCCTGTTCTGCTGTCGCAGGACACAATCCTTGGCAGTCAACACACACACACACACACACACACACACACACACACACACACACACACACACACACACACACACACACACACACCTCCCCCCCCACACCACCACCCTTCTTCACCCCGGCCATATGGCTCACCCGACTTAGTGGGCCCCCCTTCCTCTCAGCATCTTCCTACGCGCCTGAACAGCGCAGGCTCTCACAGGGCTGGACTCAATGCGCTCACACACACACACACACACACACACACACACACACACACTATTTCGATCACCACTGTAAACTGATATACAGACTGAATATACCTGCAGAACAGAAGAGTTGGAGTGTTAAAGCCAAAGGCCTGACACTGAGAAAAGGTTTCAGTGCTTTTCTACCACGTAAAGGGCATTATCAAAGATGGAGTGACGAGGAAAAATCCGGCCACCAAGCACACATTTTTTGGCTGTGTCCCAAGCAGTCGAGATTCGAACCTACAACCTGGTATCCAAAGCTCAACGTCCGGCTTTTCTATCCCAGCTCCCCATTATATTCTTGGGTTTTGTGAAGGAACAAAAAAGGGGATGGTACTGTGATAGTTGTTATCACACAGTTTGCTTCGGCTGTGACGTCACCACCATCAGTCTAGTCTCAGCAATACAGATGTCTAAGCTGCTATGAAATCTGTTAACAACACGCTACAGATGTACAACTAAACCGACAATAATCAAACTAGGCTTAAGTTTCCCGGAAACTGCTTTGCGGATGTGATCAGTTGTGGACGTAGTAGGTGCTTCGGTTCCAGTTCGGCTGCTTCGCGTGTTCAGTTCGCGCGGCGGAGAGGTTTTGGCCGGTTACGAGTCACACTCGCAGTGTACTGATGGGAGACGGATCGACCTACTTGCGTGTAGCGATTATTGACTGCAGACAGGCGAAATCGGCGCGTGCAGTTTGAGTTACCCAGGGACCGGCCATTACTGGTTATAAGAGGACTAGCCGGTCATTACAGTTCGTTGTAACAACGCGTAAAGAGGAGAAGAGTGGGTGGGTGGGTGTTTGTCGCGACCCGAGCATTAGAAGTCCAACGCTCTACGATTCGGCCACCCCGGCTCCCTTTCCGCATAAAGAGGAGCAGAAGACAAGCCCCCCCCCCCCCAACAAACAAACAAACAAACAAACAACAAAAACAAACAAACAAACAAGCCATGCCGAAAAACTAACAAAAAACCCCAAGACTTGTAGTTGTACTGAGTTTACCGTACAGAACAGTACGGGCACAATGTCACAGAAAACCTTCCGACGATGACCTTGACCTCATCCGCCTGCGCTCACAGCACTTGCTCATGCCCCTGGGTACTCGATCTCACAGTTCTGGGTCATGATGACCCCATGATCCCAGCACCGCGCACACTGTAGCCCTGAGCCAGACACTGACCCGCTTTTCACTGCTGGGTGCCGTAACCGGACCGTAGTACCGGTACTAATTACCGTCATTATCCTATATATAGGGCCCACAGGATTCTGTGAGCGCACGCAGTAAGAACAGTTGAAACTGACAACGATGGAGGTGTTCACTGAGTGCAGCTGTTCTGTATGCCAGTCTTCTAATTACTAGTTGTTGTTTTAAACTTCAGTCACGACTTGGACACTGGCATTCAGTTGTGACAGCACGGCCCCGGCCATGCGAAACTGACATGGCGAAAGTGTCAAAATATCACTGATTTTTTTAGTGATTCTGTGGGAAACATTCAAACAATATGTCCTTCCAGCTGCTGAAAAAAAGAATAGTTCAGGCTAAGTGTGATAGTTGTCAGTTGAATTATAACTGTTTGAAGTTGGGCGGGACCGGCACTGAGCGGTTAGTCCATGTACCCGGTGACATCATTTTGACTGGTCTAGCTCAAAACGGTACCCAGCGACCGTAGCCCTTTTTTTTTTTCGCGTGCCGCCCCCTCACAGTTTTATGTTGTTTCCATAGTAATAAGCCACATCAAAAGCATACACCACTTAGCTTTTACAGGCCACATGTACAAATCCGTTTCAGTAGAGCGGCAAACAATTTTAGCATTGTGTGAAAGTACAAACCTGAAATGATCCGCATAACATTTAAAGGGGCTGTAATGCTACCATTTGTACGATCGTTCTGAGCTGTTTTCGTGGTAGTTATCATTCCTTCCACTCGCTGAGACACCTGGACTGTCGGAGTGAGAGCGCGGGGAGCCGGGGTGGCCGAATGGTAGAGCGTTGGACTCTCAATGCTCGGGTCGTGAGTTCGTACCCCGGCTGGGGCCAAATATTTGTGCTGGCTTTTTCATCGTTGCCCCGTCTTTGATATCACCCGTATGTGGTGGAAAAGGACGTTAAACCCCAAACACCCACCCACCCACCCGAGTTACAGCGTCTGCAATGCTGGCACTGAATCAATGAATCAATAAAACTTTAGGTCGGCTCCTGCCCTGAGCAGTTCCCGGGCCTGGTTAATGCCGGGATATTTATGACAGGAAGCGAGGGATGCGGCCCTGTCCCCGCAGTCCCAAACCACACGAACCTCCATATAGCATCATCTTACCATCATCCTCATCTCCATCATCATGCATGATAAAAAAATTGTCCCAGCTTCCGAGCCCTCCATGGATTCTACCCATTACCTGGGAGGAACACCACTGGAGCTGGCAAAGAGTTGGGGCAGCAAAAAAACAAAACAAAAACAAACAACAAGAACAACTTTAGTTTACAACGGTAGAGGCAGTTGACCCCAGACAGTCAGCTTTCATACCTGCTGTTGCTAAAAACTATTATTATCTATTATTATTTTTTTTTGGAGCCAACAGAAGCGTACTCGATGACGCACCGACCACACTGAGTGCTCCACCAGTGTGAAAACAGTCGCAGAATTTAACACTTTCCTACCGCGGTCGGTACCAGGTACCGACCAGTGGGGCCCGCATCACTGTCCTAGGTCGGTACCTGGTACCGACCACACCGTGGAACAAACTACAACTTTCAACCCCAATAACTGATGCACTTTTCATTGAAATTGTTCAAAAGTCAATACACATATCAAACAATATATTATAAAACATGTCTCCAAATTTAAAGAAAGTCCATCGAGAACTTAAAGAGTTATTAGCTTTAGAAAGCAGTAACCCATACTCATGCCTGGAAAACGCTCAGGCAGAGGCTGCAGGCGTGACCTAGATTCCTGTAGGGCTGAAAGTGTTAAATGTTCGCCCGCTTGCGCAACACGTAAGCCGGCAAAACTGAGTGTATCGCATTAACTTCAAGATTGAGTTTTTCGAGCGTACGGGCACTCTTGCGGATGAAACTGTTTCAAAACATAAGTTGCCCCCCCCCCCCGCCCCCAACTCATTGCCAGCTCCAGTGGTATTCGGCCTACCAGATCATGGGTGGAATCCAAGGAGGACTCGAATGCTGGAGCAATTTTTATTATGAATGATGATGGAGATGAGGACTTCGAATACGAAGGTCCGTGTGGTTTGGGATTTGGCTGCATTCCGCGCTTCCTGTCAGAAATATCCCGGCGTTAACCAGGCCCGGGAACTACGGCACCTGCGGTTCCGGCCCTGTAATCATCCATACCATAAGACGTGTCATACCAAGGGAAGCACCCCCAAAGTCGCACCCGTGAAGTGGGTGAATCTCGGCTGTGTGGCAACAGCCTCCCCATTGGGCCCGTAGCACACCCACTCTGTGTAGGAGCCGACATAGGTAGGAAAAATCCCGCTTGCCTCGGCTGGGACTCGAACCCGGGTCTCCCGGTCCATGGTCCGAAGTGCTAACCACTACTGACACTACGGACATATGATGGCCTAGCGAGAATGGAAGTTATCTCGTTTAAAGCACAGAGAAACAGCCTCTAGCTACGCAAAGCAGTGCGACAAAGAACTCCTTCGGTGGTCCATTAACACTACAACAGCCTTGCGTTTATCTTGAAGGTGTGCGATAATGTCATTTGATGACTGTGACCGATGCGTGAACTCAGCATTCTATTTTTAGTCTGTAGGGACGATCGAACTACCGGTAATAGCGAATGTTGAGAACGCATCTACTTTCTCTCTGCTGTTGCATAAAGTCTGTGTGGACTTTACCGTGTCATCATTTTGGACATGTATACATGTACATTTCACAAAACTCGACTGGCGGCATGAAGGTGGTCTCGTAGATTCTTAGCGCTGTTAGACAGGTGTGTGTGTGTGTGTGTGTGTGTGTGTGCCTACGGGATGTGTCAGTGTGTGTGTGTGTGTGTTTTAGAGAGAGAGCTCGGGTGGGGTGGGGGGGGGAGGTGAGAGAGAGAGAGAGAGAGAGAGAGAGCAGCCGATACAAACACTCAGAGGGTGTTCAACAGCCAAACATGGCCAAAAAGTACCTTCTCAAAACGGTTAGAGTATCCGCCAGAACCCGTGACGATATCCAACTCGCAGGTTTGATTTGCCTCCCCCCCCTCCCCCCCCCCCCCCCCCTCTTTTGCCCATGTTTGGGGAGGTAGGTAAGGGTGTATATCAGGTGCAGCGAGAGAGAGAGAGAGAGAGAGAGAGATATGTGGTCATGGCGTGGGTCCTGGTCTTCCCATACATGTACCTGATAAATCTTAGATCTCCGTCTCCAGTAACTGTTTTGTATTCGTTTTTCTGTGAGGTATATTACAGCCTGTGTTTTGTCCTTGCAGGTAGTACGCCTGTTTCATGTATGCAGAATGTCTGAATGAGGAGCCGGTGAAGGCCGGAGCGGGCGAGAAGTGTGTGTGTGTGTGTGTGTGCGCGCGCGCAGAATTTTAATGTATTGCATTGTATTGTCACTGCACGTTTGAGCAGATGTGAAATTTACCCACGCCGGAGGGATCAAAAAAGTACTCTTATCATATCTTATCTTCACGCAAATCACTTCCCGTTTCTGCATCTTCATCACTCAGTCTCACTCCTGTGGCCGATTTTGGTCAGTGACTGAGCTGCACGGCCCGCCCCCTACCGTTCCTAGCCTCTAGGCCGGCGAATCGGCGACTCAGTCTCGAACCCATGGCCCCACTGAATCGGCTGCCCACTGTCAGTAACTAAGCCTGCCGGCTGTACCAGCGGGAATGGACGACTCCACTCCTGCTAATCACTAGGGCCGAGCCCCTAGAATTCAGCCAATCGCGTCCCGCGGCATAATGAGGACAACCCATGAGCACAAACTTTTTGCCAGACACTACAACGAGGGAGGCAAATGTAGTTTGATATGACTGAAAGATGGGAAGAAAGCAATAAGTCCATTGACGTCATTTGAGGGAAAAGACCATGACGTCAATCTCTTTCATCTTGAAATCACCCCCTTTTTCTCCCATACAGTGACGTCATGGACGTACTGTGTTTTGTCAATACACGGCAGCCGGAGTGAAGGGGCGGGGCTTTTGCCTCGGGGCTTGCCGAGTGGTGATGATGATGATGATGCTGGAGACTTGATATAGCGCACGGCTTCACCCTAACTAAGTGCTCACGGCGCTTAGGGAGATGTTTTGAAAGGAAAGATAGTGGGGGAAAAAAAGAAGCTGCAGATGAGACTGGCGTGAGGCACTGAAGAGATGAGTCTTCAGGCGCTTCCGGAATGCGGTAATGCTGACTGCCTCCTTCACTGTCTCAGGAAGGGAGTTCCACAATTTCGGCGCTGCATTTTTTTGAAGGACCGTGCACCATGCCTCTTCTTTACTGGTGTCGCCAGAGAACTTGCAGACCGCAAGTTGCGCGCTGGCTGGTACACAGGAATCAGTTCCTGCAGGTACGTGGGGGCAGTGTTGTGGATGCAGCAGCATGTCAAGGAAAGGACTTTGTGGCCAGTGCGCTGCTGCACGGGGAGCCAGTGAGTGGAGTCGCCTATTCTGCGCCATAAGAAAAGCGATCGTCATTAGTATTCTTATTCTCGGAGGTATTACGTTTCAGTCCCCCTTGCACGATAAAAATGCCCCCAGTTGCCCCGTCGCTGGACATGTTCTACCACTCAGTTCTATCGCTGAATTCCAGTTAATCCCCAGAGAGCGGCTAAGAGAGTGTAATCTGCATTCGTTCCGTCCATATCTAGCACCATACAAGTGTAGGAATGTGAATGTGCCGCCAATCAGTGACCGATGGAGGGAGGCACCCGGCCTCAGTGGCCGTTATTATGGAACACCGTCTGGTTCACAATCAGTCCTGATCGAGTAGGCCGCGCTATCTGCTTGCCGGCCGCGAGTCAGTGGCGCATGTGACCAGAGACATGTATACATAACATGTTATGTATGTCTCTCATATGACCATAAGCCAATCAGTGAAGAGAACCTTTGAGTATACTTTAATTCAGACCACTCTACTTACTTGCGTCAGACATCATGGGATTTGGTCTAGTGGTTAAGGTATCCTGCTTCGGATCCTGAGCAGCCTGGTTCGATTCCCTGGTGGGCAGGACTTTGGTGGGAATTTTCCTTCCCCAAATCGTGATAAAGTCATGCGCAGACTCGTTTACGGTGCCTGTCGGTCTCGCCTTTGTGTACACACGCAGCCCGAATTTTCCTTACCGTGGTAATGGGACTAGAGAATATACCAAGGTAATGGGACTCAGTAGAGAATATACCAAGGTAGTGTGACTAGAGAATATACCAAGGTAATGGGACTAGAGAAAATACCAAGGTAATGGGATTAGAGAAAATACCAAGGTAATGGGACTAGAGAAAATACCAAGGTAATGGGATTAGAGAAAATACCAAGGTAATGGGGCTAGAGAATATACCAAGGTAATAGGACTAGAGAATATACCAAGGTAATAGGACTGGAGAATATACCAAGGTAATAGGACTAGAGAATATACCAAGGTAATAGGACTGGAGAATATACCAAGGTAATGGGACTGGAGAATATACCAAGGTAATGGGACTAGAGAATATATCAGCCAGTTTCTCTTGAATACGAGGCGGCCCTATTGAGCATGTCAGCGCATCTCATACAATATCATTGAACCACAGACGGTATTCCATACATTAACCCGCCCCCCCCCCCCACTCCCCCCAGCTGCTCCATCAGTACCACTGAACACAGAGCCCAATTAGGTACCCCACTTAGCACGAAGACCCTAGGGTTTAGCGATAGCGCACGGGTACTCTCAATTGGCGGGAAAAACCCATCAAATGAGATGCAAACGAAAGCGGCACAAGAGTCATAACCATGTAGGGAAAATTCCTGGGAGATTTGAAGGTCATTGGTTTCGTATTGAGACCATATTAGCCACACTTCGCGCAGCCTGTATGCGTATAATACGCCTGAAAAATGCATAGAGCGGCGACGTCTGATTAACACATTTGCCGCATGGGGCAAAGCTCGAAGGAGAGAGACGCCTCCCCCAGATGAAGTAACGATGAGATCATTCAGTGAAGAGATACTTGTTATCCGCTCCAAGCCCACACATCGCCCTGGGCTGATTGAAGATCATTACGCTGACAAAAGCACGATCTCGTTTTGAGCATGTGCGAAAAATTCGATAGAACCTTTGTCGGGGCCGTCGTTGCTAAGGATATGCGCCAAAATTCACGACTACCGCGGATCGCTCATGTCCAACACAGGAAGCGGGGGCCCGCTTAATTATCTGTGGCTGGATTTGTGGCACACTGCGCTACTGATGCCGGTTCAGTTGCAGTCAACGGCCGGTGAACTCAAATTTCGGGCAGGCTGTGTAAGTCTCATAGGGTCGATTGGGTAGGTGGGTGTTTAGGGGTTTAACGTCCAACACAGGAGGCGGGGGCCCGCTTAATTATCTGTGGCTGGAGTTGTGGCACGCTGCGCTACTGATGGTTTGCAGTCAACTGCCGGTGAACTAAAATTTCGGGCAGGCTGTGTAAGTCTCAGACTCCTAGAGTCGATGGGGTAGGTGGGTGTTTAGGGGTTTAACCACCACGTACTTGAAGTATGGAGTCAATGGCAACATCAGAAGTTTACCGTCAGAGCTGTAAAATTGACGCTGGGCAGACCGCCGACCCAAGAAGGTGTTCGCGTCCGAACGCAACATGGTTTACTGTGTGGCAAAGAAGGGTCGGTTGCACATCCAGCGTTAATGCGGGAAGTGCCCTGGGCCCGTATGTAAAAGTCGAGGTTAATTTAATTTAACCCACGGCTACGGGCCCAACCCAGGCTAGGACAAAAGAAACACAAAAGCAAAAAGAAACAAAAAAGGAAGCGAGGGAAGGAAGAAAAAATCCTTCTATAACAGCTTAGGCACCTTGCTGGAATGGGCCCGCTTCTTAGTTTAAAACAGCAGCAACAACAACAACAACAACAACAACAACAACAACAACAACCCCAGAAAATTTAACCCTAGAGCTAGTTTAGTTCGAGGTTAGACTCTAACCCAGGGCGGCTAATAGCCCTAACCTCGACTGTAACATCCGGGCCCTGGAGTATATTCAGCCGGCGAGTACGCTGATCCAGCTTGTTACCGACACCCGTCAAAATTGTTGCCGACGGACCCTCCGGCCACAGCCGGAAACATCTCGAAATCCGGCAGTCATATTGTGTTTGTACGTAACCTGACAAAAGCTCTTTACCGGAAAATTTGGAAGAGTTATATTTGTTTTGTTTATCATCATCTGAGGGTTTTTTTTTTTTTAAACTTGCTGGTATTCTGATCATAGGGATAAGATCTGCATTAACACCATATGTATTTGCGCTGTTGCCAACACTCCCCGGCCTAGCTTTTCTTTTTTCCCAACGTGCAGCCCTCGTTGACCTCACTCATCCCTCGTTTGCCTCCTCCTAAATCTCCTGTCAGGCTAACCTTAAACATACAAGCTGGGTCGCAAACCACTACCTTGATTCACCTGAATCTCGGAGGCGGCACAAAATCACCTTCAAAGAACATAATCTACGTGGAATTTGTATACCTTGGGAGCAAAGCACAGCAGATGGCAAGCGAGTGGAAATTCGCCGCAGGACGCCTTCAGTACCGCCAGAGGCCGGGTCTGTGTTTAAGGGCTGGGAGTCTGGCTGACAGTGTAAGCAAGGTTGTGCTTGGAGACAAAGCTGACGCTATTTCACTGAAAAGGCGCTTGGTAAAGTTCAAAGCGGTTTCGTTGTTTGCCTTAGCGTGTTGTCAGTTACGGAAATAGGTTTCTGGGATTCAAACATTTCAGGAAAAAAAAAAAAAAAAAAACAACCCAAGTACGATCAGCTGTGTGTGGTAATACTGACTGACTGAGTGAAGTTCACAACCAGTGACTTTCATTTCGTTTTTGTTGGCTTCACTTCGTTAGACATTTGCGGGTGGAACGAAATAATTATAGTAATGAGAATAGTGTTATTGCATCCACTGCTATATCCTTCGTTTGCAGACCACCCCTTCGACACCCCCCCCCCCCAAAAGAAAAAAACAAACAAACAAAAAACAAAAAACCGAACAAAAACAAAAACCCAACAACAAACAAACAAACAAACAAACAAACAAACAAACAAACAAACAAACAAACAAACAAACAAACAAACAGAACAAAACAAAACAAAAACCAACAACAAACAAAACAAAACAACAACCAAAAAACAAAAAAAAACCCAGAAAAACAACAACAACAACAACAAAAAACACAAAACCAAAGATCCTCTATACAATAAGATTGTATAGAGGATCTTTGACAAAACCAAACAAAAACTTGACAACAACAAAAACCAAACAAAACAAATCAAAACAAGAACAACAAAAACCCAAACCCAAACGTGACAAAACCAAAAACACAAAAAACAAAACCAAACCAAAACCCACCCCAAAACAAACAAACAAACAAACAAACAAAAAACCCCACAAAAAAATCACAAAAACCCCAACCCAACCCAACACAACACAACACAACACAACACAACACAACCCAGCCCAGCCCAACCCAACCCAACCCAACACAACACAACACAACACAACCCAACCCAACCCAACCCAACACAACACAACAGCGGCAGTACCGTCGAAACTAAACGAAACGCTGCAGTTCTTTGGCGCTTCTATAAATGCCGTTCACTAATGTGCATGGCAGTGACCGGCTGAACCGGCACTTCTACCCTTCACATTCCGAAGCCTTCTCGTTTTGCACCGGCGCCGGCAAAGTGCGTGTTGATGACTCGATGACACTCACTAGGGGATCTTGCGCAAACTGTGTATTCAGTCTGACATTTGGGTTCTGTCCGGAATCGAACCTGAACCCTCCCGAACACGTGTGTAAAGCTTTTCCAGCTGAGCCAAAAACGACAACCCCAAACTTGAACCCCGCCCCCTTATTCCCTCCCCCCCCTCCCCACCGCCACCCCTATCAGTCGCCTCAAACTCCATTTCCATCCGACCTTTCCTTGAGGCGCTGGAACGCACGAGGGAAATAGTCGGAGATCCGCCAGACTGCCGGGGTTTCCTTCAAACACGATCTGGCAGGGTTCAAAGCTAATGGAGCTGACGTGGATAACTGACTGATTGAGAATTCCTGTGTTGTAGGATATGATTAGCAAACCCCAGGATGTACCTACACCCTCAGTCGCTCTCTCGATCGGTCTCTGTCTCTATCTGAGGGGAGCCGGGGTGGCCGAATGGTAGAGCCTTGGACTCTCAATGCTCGGGTCGTGAGTTCGAATCCCGCCGGCTGGGGCCAAATATTTGCGCTGGCCTTTTTTCTCGTTGCCCCGTCTTTGATATCACCCTTATGTGCATGGTGGAAAAGGACGTTAAACTCCCAAACACCCACCCACCCTGTCTCTATCTGTCTCTCGCTGTTTGACTGTCAGTTTGACTCAGTCAAACACACGCCGTAAACAAGCACACTGACACGCACACACTGACTGACGCGCACCAGCCCTCACACACGCGCGCACACACACACACACACACACACACACACACACACACACACACACACACACACACACACACACACACACACACACACACGGCACACACACACACGCACGCACGCACGCACGCACGCACGCACGCACACTAATGCAGTACTTTACATAGTACCCTCTGAGTTATGCAGAGCTGTAGCGGAATCGACTGTTACTGTCCGGAGCTTTTTGTCCAGAAATCTTCTTATGAGTTGGTAAAAGGCAGATTTTATTTTATATTATTTTACTTTTTTTTTTTTGAATGAAAGGAACTCAGGTTTTGTCAAATCCATGACACTTACGCCGTTTTTCTCAGACAATGGTAGGAGTCATACCACGGACGCTGCAGCAGCAATATTGGTAAACTTTAGAAGCACCAACGAACTGTTTTATTTTATTTGATTTTAATTTAGGGGAGGTGTGTGGTGTACCTTTTGCTTTTTCTTTGTATTCTTGAATGCATGTATTGTGTCTGATGGTACACTTCAGTTGTTTTTTTTTCCTTTTGAATGGGGGAGCCGGGGTGGCCGAATGGTAGAGCGTTGGACTTCCAATGCTCGGGTCGTGAGTTCGAATCCCGGCTGGGGCCAAATATTTGTGCTGGCTTTATCATCGTTGCCCCGTCTTTGTTATCACCCTTACGTGGTGGAAAAGGAGGTTAAACTCCCAAACACCCACCTACCCTCCCTCCTTTTGTGTTTGCATGTTTGTACACGTAAACTGAATAATTATGTGTCTGCTGATGAACAAAATGTGAAAAAAAAAATCGTTTAAAGTTGACTATTTTGAGGCAGACCAAAAAAAAAGCGGTCCGTAGTGCAGACTATGTAAATGTTTACACGAGTATTCACAGTCTGTGTTTCTTTTTTTTTTTTTTTTTTCTTTTTCTTATTATAACGGCAGGTGTTCCAGAGGAGATGCGCAAGGCGGCGAGAGAGATGAAGACGTGCCTAGAGATCGCGAGGGCGGATGGTGGGGGCTGGAAACTGGTGACGTCAATGGGAGACAAGAGCCGCACGGTTGTCTTCCCTCTCGGACAGGAAGTGGACACCATCTCGCTCATGAGAGAACCCATCAAGGTCAGCTCAGGGTTCAGGGCCCGCATGTAAAAGTCGGGGTTAGGGAGTTTAGCCCCGGGTTAGAGTCTAACCTCGAACTAAACTAGTTCTAGGGTTAAATTTTTTGTTGTTGTTGGTTGTTTTAAATCCGGAAGCGGGCCCATTCCAGGAAGGTGCCTGAGCCGTTATAGAAAGATTTTTCTTCCTTTCTTCGCTTCCTTTTTTTTTTAATTTTGCTTTTGGGTTTTTTTTGTCCTAGTCTGAGGTAGGCCCGTAGTCGTGGGTTAAATTAACCTGGACTTTTACATACGGGCCCAGTGGTGTTGTGCATGGTACTTTATGAAATAGCCTGTCAGTGTCAGTCGTGCCTATCTGGCGATATGGGACACCGGGTACATGGCTTGTCGGTGTCAAACTGTCTCGACTACTTAGTCACGTTATTCAGTAAAGTCACGTGCATACACTTACGACAGTATCGAGTAGAACACACACACACTGACTCATTGGCACTCTTTCACACACACACACACACACACACACACACACACACACACACACACACACACACACACACACACACACATACACATTATGATATGCAAACACATTCACACACACGTATATATGTACACACACACACACACACACACACACACACACACACACACACCGTGCACACACACACCGTGCACACACACACACACACACACACACACACACACACAGAGAGCAAATCCGATTTTCCTTTCGAAGTGCCGAGGATGAAGATCAGTTCGCGAGTTGCACTCTGCACAGCACGGTAGGAACCCCCTCCGCAACCTCCACTTACTTTTTTGTGTTTTTCATTTGTCCAAGAAAAGCGGCATGGTCAGTCTGAACTCTTCAATACCGTCCACACTGCTGAAACTGCCTATACGACGATTAACCATTTCATCCACATTTCCCCTGTTTCATAGTTATTCAGGACATGCTTTACAGCCGGGCACTGCAAAAACACCGTGGCAATTTTCTCGTCACCATTTCCCGAGCAACTTGCGGTAATAGCTGGATTGAGACAGCTAGTGAAGAGATAAGTACGTTTAATGCCCAAATCAAAGCACGATCTTTCGTGAACTGTCGACTTGACTTTTGCGATGCTTGCACCCCAACCCCCCCCCCCAAAAAAAAAACAAAACAAAACAAACAAAAACAACAAAAAAACTCCGGAGTGGGTAGGTGGGGTGTGGGCAGGGGGAAGCGGGGAAGAAAAAAGAAAGAGAAAAGTACATTTTATGCCCAGCTCAAAGCACGATCTTTCGTGAACTGTCGACTTGGCTTTTACAATTCTTGCACACAAAAAACAACAACAACACAAAAACCTGAAGTGGGTGGGGGGGGGGTGGTTGGAGGAGGGGTGTGGGTGTGGGTGGGTGAGTGAATGGGGGGGGGGGGCAAAAAGAAACAAAGGGAAAAAAGGGAGAGGTGGGGGGGGGGGGGAGCCGAACCAATCCCTCAGTTTCAAGTTTTTCGATGTCGGCTAATTCGCCTGAAACTATGGGTTCAATAGTTGAGCTGGCTTTAACTGCAAAACTGCAGCTAAGTGCTGTTGGGTTCAATGGGGATGAAAAGACACACACACACACACACACACACACACACACACACACACACACACACACACACACACACACACACACACACACACACACACACACAGACAGAGTCTGGACGAATTGAGAAGATGCCGTAATAAAGAGCCTGTATTATTTCTGTCACAACGTTGCCGCCGCAACAGACAAATGAAACAGACGTTTATGAGAAATTTGCATGAATAGAGACCGCCTCACAGACAGCCAAAGCCGGAACTTTGTTCATAAAAGGATTTTCTTACAGTTTAGCACGTGATCTTCGCGTCCACAATTGGCTGTAGTGGATGGGTTTATTCATAAAACACACGAATTGCAGTGATTTGCGATTCCATAAAACTTTGATTTACGTTTGCCTCGAAGAGAGAGAGAGAGATTGAGAGAGAGAGAGAGAGAGAGAGAGAGAGAGAGAGAGAGCAAATACATGTGCAATGGGGTGCAGCCAACATTGCGGGTGAAAACACTGGTGCTACTACAACGGTGGCTGTCATAAAACACCATAAGTTTCGAGTATACGTCTTTGCATTGCAGTAGGGTGTTAGTAAAAGCTGTTGTCTGGTTCAGTAACAAACGTCACCTTCATTCACAATACAAAACAGCAATTCTGCTGGAAATAGTGGCGCCGCCGGAGCAGTTTTGCCATTTTGAAATGCGAGTAATGTGTTCATGTCCAGTGCGTGAGAGAATGCGTGTGATTCACGTGAGCGTGCGTGTTGGTTTCAGTTCGCGGCGCTTTGAGCCAGTTCAAGAAATTGGGTAAAGCGCCCCGGTGCACAGTTATTATTATTATTTGTCAGTGTGAACGAGAGGGGGCGTTTGGTTACAGACCAGTAATAGCTTCCGGGTCATGTAGTAAGAACTACGCTAAATATAGTAGAAAATCTTTGCCCCTTTTAAAATTTGTATGCAGAGTAAAAAATGGCAATCTGGTGCTTTTTGTTGGCTTTGTAAACAAGTTTCATGCCAGGTAATAATAAAATTGAGGAAAAATGAGCCTGGGTTGTGGACTGTTTGTATTCATGCGCGGCTGGCACAGCCGGAGCTAGCAGACGACCGTCGAATGAGGGGGGTATGTGGTTGCTGCCAACATTGCCAAAAAACGGAATACTGGAATTTGTTGAAATTTACTCTACACATGAGTCTATGGCTGCCTGATTTTTGTGAGTTTTTTTTTGGGGTGAATTTTAAAACATTTCTATGGTGTCATCTGCAACCTTATTTGTAAGAGGAATACATAGCGTTCAGTTTCCCTCCAAATTTGCATCTATGGTACGTAGCTTGTATATACCAACCAGTCAACTTTTACTACCGCGTTACTACAATGTACAGACGTGCGCATGCTCGGTATATTTCAGACATAAGGATTCACGTGGTTGCAATCGAGCAATCGTGAGCAATCATGAGTCGGCTGAGGTAGCACAGGCGCTTCGGTCCGCCGTTTTGACATCGCCCCCCCCCCCTCCCCCGTGGAATATTGTGCCCTCTGACGTTCGCAGAAGCCGCCCCAAAACTTTTTATTTATCGGCGAGGACGAATCAGCAATGGAAAACAGAGAAGGCTTTTATACATTATTGTCAGTGTTATATATCATTATCTCAGTTCATACAGCCAGTAGAAACTTTTGTCGGAATTATCATTTCATATGTCGTGCCCAGATTGTGAGGAGGAGGGTGATAAAGGGAAGAACCGAGTATATAACACTATTAACCTTTGCATGTAGTCACGTTTCTGTTTGTCGACATAACCTTCTGGAAAAACTTGTTGAGCTCCTATCGGAGTGGAGGGGAAAAATGACCAAAATTTCTGACTTTCTGCCAATATCATTAGTCACGCTATTCGGCCGTTTTTGCCGACTGCACTGAACATACAAACACACGTGAAAAAAAAAGAAGAAAGAAGAAAAGGATTATGAAACTTATATCATGCAAAGGGAACGACTGAATAGTTAAGGTTTTATCTCATGCAGTTAGCTAGAAATGATGCAGCAAGATGTTTTTGGCTGTTGCACTGTAAACGTCTTCTATGCACATTATATATATATTAAGCCGGATTGAGGAGATGAAGATGTCCTGTCTTTGAAACGATGCGATGTTACATGTACTTAGATAACCAAAGCTCTGAAATGCAAGGCCGCTGTACGATGGCAAAACTCTGTGTGTGTGTGTGTGTGTGTGTGTGTGTGTGTGTGTGTGTGTGTGTGTGTGTGTGTGTGTGTGTGTGTGTGTGAGAGAGAGAGAGAGAGAGAGGCTGCACCCTACCTCCCCAGAAACCCCGCACATGGGCAAAAGGTGATTTCTTACTGAGCAGGGTGAGAATGTTCCTGTTCCAGACCACCTCTAAAGGTGCAGGCGAGGAAGAGAGAGGGGAGTGATCGGCTGGAGAGAGAACAAGAACAAGAACAAGAACCTTTATTTTACAACGATAGAAGTTACAGGCATATTCATACCAATCTTAAAACTTGCCGGGGCTACACTACATTGACTAATACTGCTGTCAGCAAAAAAAAGGAAAAGAGAGAGAGAGAGAGAGAGGGGGGTGGGTGGGTGTTTGGTGATTTAACGTCGTTTTCCACCACATACGGGTGATATCAAAGACGGGGCAACGATGAAAAAAGCCAGCACAAATGATTTGGCCCCAGCCGGGATACGAACGACAGACAGACAGACAGACTGATTGAGGAGCGGTCGGTATCAGTGTCAAGAAGTACATAAAACTGTTTCAATTTGAGCGGTTGGAAGGCTGCATGGGGCTGCAGTCTTTTAATTTTGCAGGCTTCACTGCCACCGCCATCCAAAAGTAATTGGTAGAAGTCTTTGAAGTGATGTGTTCATCGCCATGCCGAAGAGGAGGATATAATTGTGTGTCAGTGGGTGCGTGCGTGCGTACATGTGTGTGTGTGTGTGTGTGTGTGTGTGTGTGTGTGTGTGAGAGAGAGAGAGAGAGAGGTGAGCGCTCGCACGCGCGCCGGCGTGTGTGTGGGGGTAGGGGGTGGAGGAGGGGGGGGGGCGTTGAGTTTGACTGTGCTATAGTAACAGCAGCCTGCATATCTAACATCAGTGTCACTGTCGGTCTCAGTGTCTGCGAATTTTTGTCTGTGTGTAACTAGGGTGAAAACACCAAGAACTTTAAAAAACTGACATTTACTTACTGCAAGTAACTGATTTTACTCATCTACCAGTAAACCGTCCTTCCTTCATTCATTCGTTCTGTCCTTCCTTCCTTCATTCAGTCAGTCAGTGAAACAGTCTCTGTCTGCAGGCCGTACTCACCGAGGATAACGGGTGTCTGGTTGAGAAACAAAACAGCAGTCAAGGGGAAATCACCATTCGAAGAGCCATCGTCGACGGCAACTTGTCGACTGTGAGTTCCTCCCCTTTATTCAAATTCAAATTCAATTCAAAATACTTTATTAATCCCAAACGGGAAATTCAGTTTGCCACCACTTCATAAAAGACATAACAGAGTAGTTAAGACAGATAAAAAGACAATACTAAATGAAGATACTCGGAAACATTAAATTCAAATTCAGTAAGTTAATAAATAGAAATCCATGCCACCCGACAGTATGCACTCAGCCCCCCCCCCACCTGCCCACCCCACTCTGCACCCACACACACACCCAAACACACGCCACCCGACCTGAAAAAGCAGTGAACCTGTCTGTCTGCCAGTCTACTATCACAGAATGAAGTCAAGTGCATGTACATCACAGTCAGCCAAAACATCACAGTATTATAATTTGAATGTAATTAAGACATCATGCGCTGCCAATGATTGAGATAAAAAATTATGTAGCATGCAGCGACTCTCTCAATGGACAGAAACCTGGGGTGTCACATAACAGGTGCCTATGTAGAGAACACAGAATAAAAATAAGAACCGTGCTTAAAACTACTTTACAATCAATGGTATGTCTGCATCACTCAGTTAATGTATCATTAAACAGTCTTATAGCATAGGGAATAAATGATCGTCGGAAACGCTCTGTGGAACACCTGGGTGTAATGTAACGACTGCTGAATGAGCTTTGTTGTTCTAAAAACACACTGCAAAGAGGATGTGTAGGGTTTGCTATGATGCTTCTGGCTTTCCTGTACATGCGTCTCTCAACCATCACAAGAAGGGGGTCAAGACTCAGGCCAACAGTGGAACTAGCTTTTTTCACTAACTTGTCAAACCTGCCTGCATCATGCCTAGAAACATTCCCACCCCAACACACACATGCATAGAAAAGCACACTGGCTACAACACTTTGATAAAACATGTACAGCATTTTCTGGCAAACATCGAATGATTTAAGCTTCCTTAAAAAGAACAGCCTGGATTGAGATTTCTTGTAGAGTGCATCTGAATTAGCTTTCCAGTTGAGTTTATCATCCAGAACCACACCAAGGTACTTGTAAGAACTAACGACTTCTACAGCTTGGTCATTGATAAGAACAGGGCCAGGTGGATCTCTCTTCTTCCTAAAATCAATCACCATCTCCTTGGTTTTGCTGACATTGAGTTTACTTCATTTCATGATGATACTGGAAATTTTGATTTAAAACTGCTGTTATGTGTATTTTTTTCTCTCTCTCATTAATTCTTTCTGTCCATTTTTGTGTGTAAGTTTTCCATTCTAAGGGTTTTCACTCAAACAGGAATATTTTTACCCTCAGATTGAAAAAAAAAAGGCTTAAATGCTTTTCAGCCGAGTCTACAGCTCGGCTTAGGCCCGTTCCGGGGTTTATTGACCAAACGGTCACGCTTAGATTTAAAGGACCTGAGGTAGCCTAGCGGATCTAGTAGACTCAGTAGTTGGATTTATGTAGAATATCTCAGTATAACAACCAGAGGACGACCGGGGCCTTTAACCGTGATATCCGTGTCGGACATCACAGTCACAGGCAGATTTATTTCGACGAAAAGTTTTGCATGATATTGATTACTTTCTTACCTACGGTCCGACTGAGCCAGGACATTTGTCCTATTATAGTCCCCGCAGTTAGGAAGCCCTGGGGCCTAGTGCCTGGGAACTGACGACCTAAACCCGTAGGCCCGAGCCTACGCAAGGCTGTGTCCATGTATTAGACACCGGGCCTACGGGTTTAGGTCGTCAGTTACCACGCATTAGGCCCCAGGGCTTCCTACTGCAGGGACTATAATAGGACAAGATGTCCTGGCTCAGTCGGACCGTAGAGATATAGGAAATTTGTCCACTGTGGCACTGCAGTGAAACTGATAGGACATCTATCAAACTTGGTAAGAAAGTAATCATGCAAACTTTTCGAAAACTGCGGGGACTATAACTTAGGACAAATGGAGGACGGATTAACGCTCACTTAGCCTAGTTCGCACCCTTGGGTCGTATTGCTGGGCGAACTAGACTGGACAGCGCAGCCACGCTCATTTAGTAGAGTTCACTGATCGGTTTAGGGTTAGGGTTAGGGTTAGATTTAGATTTAGGGTTGGGGTTACCTTGTGGTAATGGTGCAGTCGCTATGTTGTTCAGACGGTCGCAGTGCATTTACAGCAGGTGTAAATGACACAAGGGGATGAACTAGACTATACCGACTCAAGCCTGATTAACTTCACATACAGATTCTTTACAATTTTTTTTTTTTCCAGGAGATGACACTGAAAGGTGTAACTGCTGTGATTAAGTTCAAACGTGCTTGACCAAATCGCTCACGGCAGAGGATGATGGAGGAAGCGGCCAAGCTGCATAACCCGTGTACCAAGACTGACGAATCCATTGCACTAAAAACCACCACTGCTGCAAGCTGTGAATTTCATTTTTTGCCCGGCGCTGTTGTGGGTTTTCTGTGTTTGTTCTCGCTGCATGCATTTCATACATGTCCGTTTTCACTACTTGTAGGTTGTGTCAGTAAGTATCTGAAGTCGGGTCATCTCAGTGTGGATTTTCTTTTTTCATAGTATGCTTTCAACGTAATGTGGGGAAAATTACAGCCGACGAATTTGAATGAAACAAGCAAATCTTGATTTCTATATCTGAAAAATTAAAACTTTATCCTTAACTTGTTGAGAAATAGCATAATTATGGCTGTGTCCGTTGGTGCATCTCACTTTTCAACTTTGAAGGGAGGCAAGCACCCTTGCTGTTAAAAATTCCAAAAAGAATGGGTTGTCTCCATTGGCGGACCGGGCGACAAACAGGTCAGGGGCAGTTATCATGCAACGGAAGCGGTTGGTGTGAGGTTGCTTCCCTTATACTGCGTGTTCACCTCGACCTACACAACACTATTTAGCGTCACTATTCAAGTTGTGCCAAACTGATGTCTCAGATTGTGAAATGTGAAACAATATCGATGCAACGCACTGGCAAATTAACGGGAGCACATGAACTGGTTAGATGTTGTGTCAGACCATTGTCATTATCTAATTCCCAAGTGGAAGACTGATGCTCAACATGACGCACTGAACTTGAGGAGAGCACTCAAACGAAGAAAAACAAAATACCAAAAGGGCGATATGATTATGTGATCAAGTTATCATTCCGTTTTAGCAGAGACATACACAGAGAGATAAGAATCTGGCTCCTGCAACTGGTTACATCCTTTGCTACCCTAGGAACGACGTCGCTGTTGAAATTTCACATAGCACAAGCCTAAGCCCTCCATCTGCCTCCAAATTAACCCTAAGCGTTTGAAACAAGGCATCCAACAACAGGAAACAAGTGTTTTTGCCCTAAACACAATACTGATTAGGAGATAAACTATAAAGTTGTAATGTCAAATTTCGAAATTTGGGATGCCGCTGCACTTTCCAGAAAATTACAGTCAGTTTCAAATGCTGACTTCCTCAGACCATCTGCTAAACCCAAACCACCCAGTAACGTTTTCGAGTAGCGTACACGAAGGAGTAAAATTGGTCATTCAGACAGAAAAGCGTTACATGTACTATGATTTAAGAAGGAGCTTAAGTGATAAGTGCCGTAGCCTCGCATAATTTGTTCCCAAAGTAACTTTGTTTCCTATCTCTCTATGATGTGTCTCTGGAAAAAATCCCAAAGGTCGGCGAACAACGTCATTATGTCATCATTACGTTTCAGTACAGCGCCTCATGTACATATCACGTAGTAATTCGTTCATGCTACACCCGTCATCGCTAGACCGTACGTAGTATAAGTTTTGTGCACTACGTGATGGCGCGTCAGTTACGTTTTATTTTATCTTCAAGTCTGCTGAACTTGACACAGTATTTTATCATCCGTATGTGGTGGAAAAGGACGTTAAACCCCCAAACACCCACCCACCCACCCTTCAAGTCTACATCATCTCTATGATGTGTCTAGAAAAAACAACAAACAAACAACAACAACAAAACACCAAAAGACCCAAAGCGGGTCGGCGAATGACATCATTATGTGATCATCATTAACGTTCAGTACAGCGCATCATGTGCGAATCACGTAGTAATTCGTTCGTGCTACACCCGTCATCGCTAGACCGTACGTAGTATAATTTTTGTGCACTATGATGGCGCGTCAGTTACGTTTTATCTTCAAGTATTATAAGCTCAGTTTAGTTAGTTGGTAAATTAGTGGTGAATCAATTGTATGCATTGTGTCCTTTCTTATCAGTTTCAGTTTGCTCGTCTTATAGTAGTCATACATAGTGAAGCTGCTTTTAAATATTAACCCTTTATTTTATCTATTTATTCATGCCTCTGGTCAAAACACAAATTTGTTCTTGAAGGACACAATAAAATCGTTTGAATCTTGAATCTTGAAGTCTACATCTATCACCGTATGTGGTGGAAAAGGACGTTAAACACCCAAACACCCACCCACCCTTCAAGTCTAGATCATCTCTGATGTGTCTCTAAGTAAAAAAGAAGAAGAAAAAAAAAAAGAAAAAAAAAAAGCCCAAAGCGGGTCGGCGAATGACGTCATTATGTGATTGTCATTAACTTTCAGTAATGAGCACATCATGTACGTATCACTTACTAATTCGTTCATGCTACACCCGTCATCGCTAGACTGACTGCACGTAGTATAATCATTTGTGCACTGTGATGGCGCGCGTCAGTCGGTCACGCTTTATGTTATCTTCAAGTCTGCTGAACTTGACACAGTATTTTATCATCAGGTCACTCGAATGCCAAAGAAGACTCGCCAGAAATCAGACGGGTCGATGTTGTTTACACTGACCAGTTTTGTGTTTACAAACTGGGATATGTGCAATAAGTGTTTGTTTGACGATCAAATTGCTGAATGGAAGAGTCACCTCAGTAGATAGGCATGTCTTATTTTTTTCTTCTTGGTCTTACTGTCTTGTACCCTTTTTTATTTACTAATTAGCTTTAGAACACTGTAACACATTTTACATTTTTAATTTTATAGTTTGGTCGTCGCGTTTTTTTGTAACTTGTCTTTGACATTTTATGTTGCATTTACGTTAATGTATTTTCAGCGAGTGCTTGAGCCGTCATCGCTGTTTACACATTGTGTTATGTACTTTTCACATTTGAATCATGTCGGCGGTATTAAAGGTTCATGTATGAAGTCTCATGTTTTGGTCAAAGTGCTTAGTATTTTCGTCTGTAAAAATACCGCCTGATGTCTTTTCTAAACACACACACACACACACACACACACACACACACACACACACACACACACACACACACACACACACTGACGGCACTGACACTGACACACACACACAGGCTGACACACACACACTGACTGACACCGGCGCCGGCAAGGAATCCCAAGTTCACGGCAGTGACTCAGTGACCGTGCCACACACACACCGTGCCACACACACCGTGCCACACACACACACACACACACACACACACACCAGCGCCGGCAAGGACTCCGGCGGGAATCCCAAGCCGGTTCACGGCAGTGACTCCGTGACTGCTGTCCAGATAGACTACCGACTGCGTCGGAAGACTGGTGAGATCATAAACTTTATTTTTCAACAGGAAAATCTGTCGGGTAAAGGACAATTTTGCGCTCCGACCGTCTCCCGTATCATGTTGCATCCACCCGACGAAAACCCGCTACCGTTTCCAGTGCAGTACTGCTCCACGCATGCGTAATACATCGACGTGAGGTCACGTGAGCTCATGCGCTTGCGCATACAGCGTCCCGTGTTACTGTCAGACGACAGAATGCATCCACACACTTGATTGGCTCGAAAGGCAGTGTTTGCCGGACAGCTGTTCATGATGGCCGCGTGATTCGTACACTGACTGAAACGTGAGAAAGCAGACATCAGCAGAGACGTGAAAACTGAGAGGAGAAAGGGTAACAGATACTACTGAGGGGAAAAGTGATACTCCCGTTCTTGTATTACATGTTTTTGCCGCGCCCTACTGACTGGCTCAGGCTACGCTGCTGGTGAGACTGACTGAGGAACGCCCGCAAATTAACTCAGCTTTATTAACTCATCCCTTGGCCTACTAGCGGTGATAGTCGCGAATGAATGTCCCAAGACACCGGGGTGTAACTGACGTGGTGGTTTGAAGGTGTCAGATAAGACTGCGATTTACGATGAGAAAGCATCATATGGTTGGCAAAAAATTATTTAACAGAAAATCGACAATAAAAGCATTTTCAGTAAAAACAATTTCTGCAGAAAACACAGCACCGTTGAACCGGAAAAAAGTCCGGGTTTTCTGAAGAATTAAACAGAAAATGACAATATGACATTCTTCTCTGCTGAAAACTGCAATTTTCCTCATAAAAGCTGACATTTTTTTTTTTGCAGAAAACACTGGCGAGGTATGACAAAACAGCAGTTTTTCAGAAAAGTCTGTTTTTTATATATTTTTTTTTACACCCAGACAAGTTGGTTTTCTTTACAAACTAAACAAACAACCCCTGCTATTTCCCTGTTTCTGCAGGAAAACAAGATTGTGCCAGTTTTCTAGTTTTTCTTTGCCATTTTTTTCCTGGAGAAAAATTAAAGTGTTTCGTGCAGAAATACAGGACTGTCGATTTTTCTACAGAAAACCAGTTTTTGGCAATTCTGCTGAAAAGTTTTTTTTCTGCAGAAAAATACTATTTTTCCTGAAGAAAAAACACTGCCCATTTTGCTGTAGAAAAACCCCCCAGCCATTTTGTCAGATTTCGCCAACCATATATGCCTTCTCATCGTACATCGCGGTCTCATCGGACAGCTTCAAACCACCACCTTACACCCCGTGAAGAGCCTACTAGCCTATAATTATGTAGTAGTGTAACCCAGTACTGCAGTCAGTACTTGTGTAGACAAGAAGTCAAACTGAATCTAAGAAACGCTGACACCAAGCTCAGAGTGTGGTCGGATGGGTGGGTTGTCATGTGCGTTGACTGAGACGTACACATATATTTTTTCAACTACGAATGCGAAGGTCATTTCAATGACAGGGACACTGCAGTAAAAAAAAAAAAAAAAAAGGGGGAGGGGATGGGGGGGGGGGGGGGGACGAGGAGACAAATGATTCAGTCAGCCTAGATTCGACTGAACCCAGCCGGGCCGGGTTTCCGACTCTCAAATCCTGCATGCAGCTGCAGAATGGCGGGAACATGTCGGTTGTGTCGGCCAACACACCTGAGCTGTGACGACCAACATCAAATGTGTGTGTGTGTGTGTGTGTGTGTGTGTGTGTGTGTGTGTGTGTGTGTGTGTGTGAGAGAGAGAGAGAGAGAGAGAGAGAGAGAGAGAATGGCAACCTGAGGACTAGTATTTTCCAAGGGTGAAATTGTAGGTACAGACCCATGTTCGGTCTTGACCGGCCTTTATAAACTACTACTACTACTACTACTACTACTACTACTACTACTACTACTACTACTACAACAACTACTACTACTACTAAAGTACTACTACGATGTGGAGGGGAAACGTTTATTAGACTCCCCCTAATAAAATAATACTTGTGCTTACGGTAACATGCCCCCCCCCCCCAACAAAAAAAAAAGAAGAAAAAAATAAAAATAAAAATTAAAAAAAAATAAAGAGAGGGTAGTTTAAGAAAAAAATGTAGAAGGACCACTGGTTCAGTTGAAGGTGAGCAACAGTTTCCATTAAAGGAATGTGCCGTGGAGTTGTCCTTCGTCAACAGCAGACGACACAAAGGGGCTGAAGCGAATGGAAAGATTGAGATGTCTTGTTGTTTTTTTAAATCTGTCCGGCGAAGAAAAAAAGTTTTGGGTCGGCGGCAAAAAAAAAAAGAAGAAAAAAAAAAAGGGTTCGGTCGGATTACCGAAAGCAGAGTTTTTAGTTTTTTTGGGTTTTTTTTTTTTTGGCCTTAGGATAGAGCCTATGGAGTGGCTTGGTTTCTTCCTAATTCCAGTTTCGCCGACTGATCTGCCACCTACCGGTCACCGCCTACGATGTGACGTGACGTGTACATCAGCATGGCCGCCGTCCTGTCTTCCCAGGTGCGCATCCGGCGAATGACGTCACTTCCGAGCATGCCCATCTCACCCTTCCCGCCGTCACAGTCTCCGCAGAGAAAGTTCCGTGAGTATGTGTAGTCATCCGTGAAGTTGCGAGAGTAGACGCCGGCGTAACCATCGGGCTGGAAATGGAGGCTGATGGCACATGACGGGAAGAGGACAGACTTGAACCCGAGCTGATCCGAGTAGCAGAACACTTCCACTCCGTTCATGGAAATGGGGCCGGGCGGGTAGAAGAGAGTGTCGAAGCCGTGTGGGTCTGAAACCTGCATGGAGATGGAAAAACTGTGAAACCCGGTGTAACAGGCCGGAGTATACCCCTGGCTACTTTGTTGTACCCTCGGGTATGAAGTAGCCTAGGCCGGTTCAACCCCCTGGGTATATATCAGCCCAGGCCGGATTCAGAGCACACCCCGGGGTATAGTCTGGGCTAGGCCGGTTTATACGGGGGGGGGGGGGGGGGGAGGGGATAGTCTGGGCTAGGCCAGTTTATACGGGGGGCTAGTCTGGGCTATGCCAGTTTTTACGGGGGGGGGGGGGGGGGGGATAGTCTGGGCTAGGCCGGTTTATACGAGGGGGGGGGGGGATAGTCTGGGCTAGGCCAGTTTATACGGGGGGATAGTCTGGGCTAGGCCAGTTTATACGGGGGTATACTCCAGGCTGGACTGCTACACCTGGCTGAGACTCCAGACAAAATAGTAGCGAGTGAATATGTTTCAACTACAAAGACTGCTTTATGCAGTCCCAAACCACACGGACCTCCATAGCATCATCTTACCATCATCCTCATCGCCATCATCATGCATAATAAAAATAAAAAAAATGCCCCAGCTTCCGAGCCCTCCGTGGATTCCACCCAATACCTGGGAGGAACACCACTGGAACCGGCAAAGAGTTATGGCAGCAGCAAAAAAAAAAAAAAAAGAAAAAAAAAAAGGCTGCTTTATGATTACCTGTTGCTATTGGCCATCAAGCTGTTGTTTACCTACGAGTATTTTGATCCAAGACGCAAATCAACCGTGACTAATGATAAATTAGTCTTTTCAGTGGCGGAAAGCTGAAAGGCGCCTCTGTAACGTAATAAAGGCACACTCCGTTGACGACAGGTTCTGAAAATTTTACTTGAGTTATCCGCACCTAAGGTGGTTCAAGTTGAACACTGACCCCAACTCCTTTTGGAGACACCGCTCCCGCTGCAGATCCGGTGCCTTCTCGCACCATATACGTCATCCTTGCCGGCTGCGTCATCTTGCCATCTTTTCCCGGTGACATCACCAGATTCACCGACACGTCACATCCTGTGCGCGTGCGCAGCCTGGTCATCCGGTACACGCATGGCAAGGGGAGGGAGAATTTGAGGAGGTCGTAGTTCCACAAACAGCTGTGCTGGTCCACCATACACACACACCGTTTGTCTGCAAATGCTGTAGATGAGAGAAGAGGGAAAAAAACTTCATAAGTCGTTCATTCTTTTGGGGACACACACACTCGCACAAACACACTTATAACAGACAGACAGACAGACAGACATGTGGTGGAAAAGGACGTTAAACCCCCAAACACCCACCCACCCTTTCAAAAGACAAAGGTCCCACGAGTAGGCCGGCTTCCCTAAATGATCCCCCCCTCCCCCTCCATCTCCCACACCCTACTCCTCATCGTCCAACCCGATCCCCTACCTTCTTCAAGTTTTCGACACCTATCTTTGGCATCAGCAGCTGCATTACCGTCCGTGTATGGTGTCCGAAACATAACTGTCAAGATCTTCGTAGTAAACTGTTGAACAGGAAATGACTCCAGAGGTCACAAGTCAGGTCGACCCGGAAAGAAGAAAAAGAAGAAAAAAAAAAAAAATTACACCGACGGTATGGCTTGATGGGATCATGAACACGGGAGGTAATAAAAAAAAAGGACGACTTATGTCCCGTTGCTATGCCGATTCGAAAGTTTCGACGACGATTGCTGTCATCTGAAGCCGTTGTTTTAAAAACATGAGTATATACGGCCGTATACAGCCTGCCTGCCCATGTTCGCCATGCAGAGTCTGACAGGGCCGTAGCAGCCCTACCGGCCACTCCGGCCATGGCCGGACCACTTTTTGGAAAAAAAAAAAGAAAAAAAAAAGAAAAGAAAAGAAAAGAAAAAGACAAGAAAAAGGAGATGTCATAAACAGTAAAACGTACTCTTTGGTGAGTGTGCGGTTATGTGCTCATTGACTTGCACTTTTTGTGCGTTTGTAGTTTTGCTTGTGGATACATTTGTCAATACAGTCAGGAGGGTTTCTAAAGCAAAAGTTCTTCCAAAATATAGCCTCTTCATCAAGATATTTTTTAACTTGCGTTTCCCCGTTCAAAGAAGTAACAGGTAATTCTTTTGTTTTCCGTTGAAGTTGAGGAGAACATAATGGCCAGGGACCGTACCTTTTTAAGTTGTTTCTCTATAGAGAAACAACTTTATGAGACGGGGCAGATTTTGCTACGCGCAGCAGCAAGTTTCAGTGATACAAAACAAGACTGTGACGTTTCTCCACACAATACTTACTTTCACGCACACAGTGACGTAACGAAATCTGCGTCATAGACACCTTACGTGCACACTATGCTGCTGCGTTCTTTTTGGCGGGAGTTGTGAGACGTGTGTGTGTGTGTATATGTGTGGACGGATGTAATGATGACTATCTCCTAAACCACCTCGTTGGAGGCCTTTTTACTTTGAGATAAAATGGGAATTCACCTTCTCCAGAGCTACCTTTCACGATTTTTATTTATTTTTTATGGCCGGAGCACTTTTAGGAGCTGTGCTAACGTGAGAGAGTCAACGGGCTCTTTTAAAGTCTCATTTCTTCCGGCAGTATTATACAGACTAACTTCTCTATCATCACTGTTACCATCATTGTCATTGTCATGTCGTGCTAGGATGTATCATAGTTGTGTGTATGTAACGTGTATGTGACGTGTATTTCATGTGTATGTAATGTGACGTATTTCATGTGTATGTATTGCCACCCTACTACTGTGAGGCGCCCAGAGTTCCAGCAGGAGGTTGGGCGCCAGACAAATCCTCATTATTATCATTATTATTATTTTATTATTTATGTTGTATATTAAAGCATTAGTACAAGTCGGTTTCATGGTGGTAAACGGCCCCGAAAATCCAAAACGTTTTTTTCAGGTGCTATGGCGTTTTGAGTTTAGAAAAACAAACAAACAAACAAACAAACAAACAAACAAACAAACAAACAACAACAAAAAACAAAAACAAAAACAAAAACAAAAACAAAACAAAACAAAACAAAAAATCCGCGGTTTATGGCGTGGGAACCGGCTGATTGGCGGTACAATGATTTGGCTAGTGCACACCGGTGTATTACGCCAGATGTACTCACCGTCTCCTTTGACTACGGGGCAGTTTTAGCCTGAAGCTGCATTGACCCGGGGCATTTCCAGCCTCAAGCTGTTTATACCCGGGGCACTTTACGCTGGGGAGAACACCCCGCGTGTGACACCTCCTCCCCCCCCCCCTCAGCCCTCAGCACTATACAAAAGATGACCACATCATTTCTGACAACCTACCTTGTTGAGAGAAGACGATGAAAAAGAAGAGAGTCGCCGGAACAGCAAGACGGTTGGAAAGTCGACGACCCCTCATCATGTTTCTACCGTCACTTTCTCGCATCTACAACCACACGGGATCCGAAACATCAGCGCAGCAATACCTCCATCACAGAGGCCGGAGGTCTCAACCCATATAATGTTACATCAAAATGGGACTTCAGTTTTGACAACCTCGCAGTGGGTACTGGAATGCTGTAAGGCGTGCGGACGACACTATTGCGCCGACATGTGGCCAGAAGCGGACAGAAAACTTTGTATCACGCTACAGTCAGTCAGAAAAGCTAGACACGAACTTGTTCAAGAACCAAATCGCGATTTTCCTATCACCGGAATCCGAAACCGGTTTGATCACTACGCGCCATCCAAGCTCTGAAACCGAGGAGTAGTTATGACCAAAAGTTCGGAACGACGAAACACGAAGGCACAAAGTCTGCGTGACACTGTGCGACCTTTGTGTGCGTTCACGACAGCCTGACCACAGAAGCAAGCGTAAAACATCCAGCGACGGATGTGACCGTAAAACTTATGGGTCATCGCCGTCACGCTTGTTACACGGGATCCAAAGCAGCAACCGCCTACTTTTATGGTCCATAAAATGTTTTGTCTTTATCCCTGGCGTATTTGACAGGACTTAGGGCACGGTTCAGCCGCCTTTTGAACTGTTATGCTGGACGTTGTGTCGTCCTCGATAGCGTAATGGTGATGCCTGAAGGTTTCTGCCCTCGGTAAAAGGGCCGAAGTGTTGATCAAATCCATGAAGCTTAGGCGGCTGGCCCCTCTATCAAATGACGTTGTCCTTGAGGTTCGATTTGAAATGCTTTCGGATACCCAGTGTGCTGTGAAATCGTGTATTTTGTCGTTTGGGTGTAGTGTTAGGATTCCATTTATTGAGACGTAGGCTTAGGTTCTTAGTCCCCCATCCCTGCTATTTTTTTCTTCAACCAGCGACCGAGTTTGTAAAATCATCTTTCGACCAGCAGACTTGTGTCCTTATGGTTACACGTACGTTTCTTTGATCAATCGTCCACTGAGAAAAGTTTGTCGCTTTTCTGAGTGTGCAGGTTCTGATATCAAAACATGTTATACTATTAATGTGCAGTCTAGCTCAGCTGATTGAAAATATTCTCTGGTAAGCAAGTTTGTAAAAAACAACAACAACAACAAAAACCAAGGAAGGTTTAGACAACGTAATAACGAGAAAGAAATATTTTACACAACAAACTTATCATGAAATCAAAGACAGTCACATCTGCACCCACCACTAAGCTATCGAGGACGAAGAATTTCACACAGCGGTCTCGAACAACATTTAAATGGGATTACCATCTCGAAGTGACAAGAGTTCCTTACTATGACACAAACAGAACCCCAAACACAACTTGAGACCTTAACAGCAAATCCTCGTTGTTGGTTCTGAGGCGAAGAGAAGTAATGGGGAGGAATCGGTCATAGTTTTATTGCTCTGGCCTGCAAGAAAAGCCAAACAGTGTTTTAAGCGATAACAGCGCAAGAGGATGCACAGTAAAAAATTTTTTCAAACAAACAAACAAACAAACAAACAAACTTTATTATCCCTTTCGGGAAATTCCGGTAATGGAGGAAAGCCGGATAACCCGGAGAGAAACCCCCGGTGAGCAGCCCGGTAGTCAGGAAAAACCTGTGTCACATACCACAAGCTCGACCTGGGCTCGAACCCCACGCTTCATCGCCGTGATAGCGGTGACGGCCGTTCAGTAGCGCAGCGGCCAAGTCCGACGCGCTACCTATTAGACCACCACTCACCCTGGCCTAAAAACAACCAAAAAAAAAAAAAAAAAACCCACCCAAAAACAAAACAAAACAAAACAAAAACACAAAAGAGAACAAAAGCCAGACACATTTCACATACAGTGTAAGCGTCTTGAAGTTGTTGTTGTTGTTGTTGTTGTTGTTGTTGTTTTTAGAGGTATAACGTCTCCTACCACCGCATCGATCAGCGTTATACCAAAGATGAAGCAATGAGGAAAAAGCCAGCACAACATTTTCACTCCCAGCTGGGACTGGAACTCACGACCCGATCGAGTATTTGGCAGCCACACGCTCTACTCGCTCAGTACAGGTAACAGGTTCCCCGCCAGCAGGTTAACGAGTCCATGGCCTTTTTTTTTGTTGTTTGGTCCACGCCCTGGGCAGAATTTATGTCGTGTTCAAAATTTAGAACCGCGGATGCCCGCCGTTTTGATCTGCCGTAAGCTGCAGGATCCCAAATAAAATTTGCAGTGCATCTTGAATTGGTATGAATGTAAAATAGAGCCGGACGTGAGAAAAAGAAGAAGAAAAAAAAAGGTTTATATGCTTGTGAATACTACGCGGGGTATACCAAAAGTCCTGAAACAGGTGCCGTGAACCGGGAACCAGTAACCTTATCGTTAAGCTCTTAACCGGGCACTGCGGAGCGCCACAGTGCTGTCCACAGTTGTGACACAATTGCGATTTTGGGGTGTTTCCGCCGCTGTGGCGTCATCACAGCAACCTAGATTTCAAATAGCCACGAGTGTGACTGTGGTTTCCACAACAGATTCTGATTGGCTGTACTACGTCACTCGGCGCGCAAATATGGCGGACAGTGCATCTTCAATCGGTTTGTCACCGAGCACCGCTGTGTTCAGTTTTGTAGTGAAGCCTGCTCTTAACTGGGCACAGCGCGCGAAACACACATGTGCACATCACAGTCGTTGCGCTCGGTGTGTCTACTAGTAACTACAAAACTGAACACAGCTGTGCTCGGTGACAACGGATAAAGCGCATTTGATGAAAGGTTTTCAGCCGCGTTGTTGCATGCCTAACAAACGTATTGAGACTTTAAAGAAAGCCGTCGAGTCTTTCTAATATCAGAAGCCATAATGTTAAAGCCTCTATATTTGTAACGCCGCTGAGATGGACTCAAAAACTGCCGCTTTCGAGGCTGTAAGGCTGTTTACCAGATAGAACCTAGAACCTAGAACCTAGAACCTAGTGGTCTCCGCGCCTTGAGGCGCATAAGGCTGCAACTCTCAGTCTCCAGGCGGTTCTGTCTTCGGCTGTTCGTCTGGCGTTGGCCCAGCTGGTCCACCCCGCAGATTTTCGTTCTTGTTCAGCTGTTCTCCTCCAGGTTGTCTTGGGGCGTCCGATCTTCCGCTTGCCCTCAGGCTGCCATCCCATGGCCACCATACAGTCATTGTTTCTCTCTTTTCTTAGGACATGCCCGATCCAGTTCCAGCGTCGTCTGCGGATCTCCTCGCTGATTTTTGCCACTCCGCTTGTTTCCGAGATTGTTTTGTTTGAGATGCGTTGCGGCCACCAGATAGAAGGATGTTTCATTTGGCCATTGCGACCTTTATCGTGACTTTGTGGCTTCTAATATTAGAGAAACACGACATTCTTTGAGCCTACGGTCCTCTTTTGAACAGACTGGGACTCGAAAAAGCTGATAAAAATAGCAACCAGTCAGCGCTGTCTAGCTGGTCCTCAGTACACAACCAAGTAACGACGTCTGCTCAGCACGCGGTACACTTGACTTCTAGAACAACTCATACGCTGGCCAGAGTCACCACAATGGTCTCAGATGCTATACTGTGACCCACGTGACTGATTCTGATGCACGGATTCATCGCATTCGATGAAGAGTTTCAACACGCTGTTGTATGCCTGTCTTATGTATTGAGACTTTAAAGGTCTGCAATCTCAGGAAAAAGCTGCAAACATTGCGTTTTTTGAAAATGTCGACTCCTTCGACTGTGCATAATCCAGGCAACTCTGTCACAGTTGCAGAGTTTTCAGCGCTTCGGGGACCCTTATAAAACCAGAGCACGAGTTTGCCGTGACATTATTTGGCTTTTGGCCAGTGAGCGAGACACATCGCTACAGTGTCTAGCGGATGTTGAGTACTGCACGATCTTTCTCGCTCAGTGTCGAAACGCAAACTGAGCTGTGAAATCAGGCTGCCCTTGGATTTTATTGGCGTTTCTGGGACGCTGAAAACTCTGCAACTGTGACAGAGTTGACTGTGCTTGCACGGTCGACCGTGTAAAAATGTTTCACACTTCTGAAAGCTTTTTGTTGGGAGCTTAGATCTTTAAGAAAACGACGGAGCATAATCCGAGTCTCTTTCGGCAAACGGCCTGAGTGCGTCGTAAGTGTTGTTTTCCCCTCTCCATACTGCACGGAGTGTGCCGCACTGCATTGCACCTCTACGCTATCGAAGATAAATCTCAAGGCCAGCAGATTGCGCACGTGAAAGTAGGTCACTTTTATCAAGGACATTCTGTCGCTGCGTCAGCTTGGCTCTTCTCACGGGGGATAACCACGTGACATGAGGGTTGGTGTATGGGGGTTTAACGTCCTTTTCCACCATATAGGGTGATATCAGCCTTGACGACATTTCTGATTTTTCCATTTTCTCTGCATATGATTCCTCCATATAGTCTAAAACGCCAGAAGTGATCCACATGAATAAGGACATATATCTGACTGGGATAAGCTCAGAATTTTTAACCCCTTGGTTCCACATGAATAAGGACGTATATCTGACTGGGATAAGCTCAGAATTCCCCCCCCCCCCCCAAAAAAAAAAAAAAAAGTGCAGGGGGAAGTGAATTAACTACGGAAGGGGGGGTCCAGTAATATTAATTAGTAAATGGACCGTGCGGGTAAAAGTACTATGGGGGTCCGAAAACATTATGACACCGGCAGCGTGCAGAAGAGATTAAACAACTACAAGCTTATATCTCAGCCCGCTGTGCTAATACAAATACACGTCTTAAGGGCGATCACAGCACTATGACGCAAACGTGACGTGAAGCAGGTATGTTATTTGAACAGCTGAACATTCTCAAATATTCTCGGTCAGTAACCGAGATTTTGGCCGAAAAGAAAATAGGAACATGGGTGAGCCTGTGTACGTACATTCCCCTCTTTCTTTCCGGTTGAACAAAATAAAATAAAATAAAATAAAATAAAATAAAATAAAATAAAATAAAATATCCTCTTCTTTTTCTTCTTTTCGTTGCTTAACGTCCCTGCCACGAGAGTGACTGAGGACACACAATACAAAACAAACACCTCCACCCTTTATATACCCCCACAAGAAAAAAAAAATAAAAAAGGGAAAAAAGAGAGGAAAAAAAGTAGTTCAGCCTTGCATGCCATCCGCTCCAAGAACTATGTGGTGCAATATTGGGTGAAAAGTTCACAATAACAACCCTGCACGTACGGGGGGAAACCCCCCCCCCCCCAACAAACCCAAAACAACCAAACACACGAAAAAAAAAAAAAAAACCCAAACCAAAAAACTTGACACAAAGTAAATACAGATGTCAACAAGCGGCGTTTGAAATTTCAATCCGCTAACACGAGTAACCGTAGTGTACGGAACATACTCTGTTCTCACTTTGATGTGTACAAGGCGTGATCATCATTGTGCCTCTGGAACAACTTGCCAGCTCACCTCAAGTCAGGTTCTGCGTCAGTCATGACCTTCAAGCGGAACCTCAAGACGCATCTTTTCTTTCAGTTCTAATTCTCTCTCTCTCTCTCTCTCTCTCTCAACCCCAAAGGCGCCGAGCATGCTTACTGCATGGAAGTTTTCTTGTAGCGCTATACAAATGGCCAATCATCATCATCATCATCATCATCATCATCACCATCCGCACAGATTCACGAACGCCTCTAAAGAGCTCTTTCACTTTGCGTGTCACGTGGTGCACGTGCTGGCCAGGGCAATTGAGATACCATGGATACCTGGATGACAGCTGACGGACAAACAAAACGTTTCCCGTGAGAAAAGCACGGGGCTGTCCGCCACGCAAGAGCTCTACACCTTATTGGGACCAATCCGAACATTCACGTGCTCTCTGGTGCACAACATGAATTATGGACAGCCCGCAGGCTACCTCAGGGTTGAGGCAGATTTTTCGGCTTCGTCCCTGACTGTTTTCGGGTTTTTTTGTTTTTTTGTTTTTTTACATGTCCTAATGAAAGAGGAGGTATTGCTTGAGTAAATGAGGAGGCAAAAACTGAGGAAAAAAAAAATTCAGTAAAACAGAACTATAGTTGCTAGGTTAGAAATAAGAGATTTTAGAGATGAGGTCTGAGACATACTTTGCACGAGCAAAGCCCCGGTCACTGGATAAAGCACCTACACAATACTCAGGTATTATTATCAACAATCTCAAAGACGACTCTGGGGACATAATCGAGAGATGGGGATGGAGCTCATAGACACCATCTTCAACCGACTCAGCTAAGCTGAACTAAATTTTGCGGGGGTTGGGGGGGCTATACTCCAGCGTGCTCTTGTACACTCTGGGCACTCGGTGGCGACGTGGAAAAACAACTTGTACAGATATTTGATAACCAATGAAAATATCTACCGGAAGTGAACTTTGTTCTAATTTTCGTGCCGATGACATTTTTCTCGGATGACCCAGCCTAGAATTGCCTTGCAAATGGTCCGATACAGTTGTACCAGGACACAATCGCCGCTCTGCCATGCTGTGATTCAGTGACGAAGGTAGGTTTTTCATGAAACTATACTAATTCGTTTCAATCCCCGGCACAGCACTGGGAGCCGGGACAGCCGAATAGTATAGCGTTGAACTTACAATGCTCGGGTCGTGAGTTCGAATCTGGGGCCAATCTGGTTCGAAAGCTGGGGCCAGGTATTTGTGCTGGCCTTTTTCTCGTTGCTCAGTCTTTGATATCACCCTTACATGGTGGAAAAGGACGTTAAACTCCTAAACCACTCACCCAACGGTACAGCACGGCGAGCAGGAACAGCCGAATAGTAGAGTGTTAAACTTACAATGCTCGGGTCGTGAGTTCGACTCCCCGAGCTGGGGCCAAATATTTGTGCTGGCCCTTTTCTCGTCGCCCTGTCTTTGGTATCACTCGTTGAAGGACGTTAAACTCCTAAAACGCTCGCCCACCGGTACAGCACGGCGAGCAGGGATAGCCGAACAGTAGAGTGTTGAACTTACAATGCTCGGGTCGTGAGTTCGACTCTCAGCTGGCCTTTTCCTCGTTGCTCCGTCTTTGATATCACCCACACGTAGTGGAAAAGGACGTTAAACTCCCAAACACCCACCCATCCGGTACAGCACCGTAAACACCCGAAACCCAGTACAACATATATGGCTGTATTTACGGGGGCGAAACAAAATAGACGGCCGTTATTCCGGTACTATCCCGCTCCAAATCATTGATGATGATGATGATGATGATGGAGACTTGATATAGCGCACGGCTCCACCCTAACTAAGTGCTCACGGCGCTTAGGGAGAGGTTTTGAGAGGAAAGATAGTAAAAAAAACCACAAAAAAACTGCAGATGATTACTGGCGCGAGGTACTGAAGTGATGAGTCTTCAGGCGCTTCCGAAACCCCTAAACACCCACTCACATGCTACCCCCCCCCCCACCCCACCGGGATTCGAACTCGCGATTTGAGCGTTGGAAGTCAAACGGTCTACCAGGTCGGTTGTCCCGGTGTAGTAAGCCAGATTGTTGTAGTCTCTGGCTTGTTTGACTCCCCGGAGCCTCAAGCCGCATAGACCTGGGGCACTTCCAGCCTCAAGCTGTATTGACCCGGGGCACTTCCAGCCTCAAGCTGCATTGACCCGGGGCACTTCCAGCTTCAAGCTGTTTAGACCCGAGACACTTCCAGCCTCAAGCTGTATTGACCCGGGGCACTTCCAGCTTCAAGCTGTAATGACCCAGGGCACTTCCCGCTTGGGAGTACATCTCGTGTGTGAGAAGGGGGCCCCTCACTCCAACATAAGAAAAAAAGTTAATAATAATAATAATAAGTATTGTATAGGCGCTTTACCCAATTTCCTGAATCGGCTCAAAGCGCCGCGAACTGAACCCAACACGCACGCTCACGTGAATCACACTCATTCTCTCACACACTGGACATAAACACATTACAATCATGATCACGTGGTGCGAAGGGTCAGCTCAGCTATTTAAATTTCGGGATTTAGAATTGCATTTATTGTTCAAATTTGGTGGGCTGAACACTTCCAAATCAAGTCTGTGGTAGATATAAGACACTAAACACTCCTGAGTAAATCCCACCCGAAAATATTCCTGAGTTATTTTCGCGTAGGCAGCGAAACCCTAACACCAAATCGCCTACACGCTTTTTCAGTGAGCAGCAATCTGTGTGTCCCTTTCATCGCCTCGCCCAGTTTAGCGGAGTAGCAGAACTTTTTCTTTGTTGTAAGTTTGTCTAATCATTTTTTTTCGTTCTGTTTTTTCGATGTTTTTTTTTTCTTCTCCTTTTTTTCCCCCTTGTGTAACCAAGTTTGCTATCTGTTCAAACTTTTCCCAAGTGCGGAAAGTTTTCAGAAGTGCCACAGGCCAAGAAGCAGACAAAAATAAGGATCCTGAAAAAACAAGTTCTCGACATTACTGTCCTCAGAATTTCCACCCTGGTCTGCTGCTCCCCCCCCCCCCAGCTCCCCCCAAGCTCCCCCCCCCAAGCTCCCCCCCCCAACACACACACACCCGCGAACACACTCTTGTTGCAAGTTTCATTTGCTGTTCTGAACAGCTGTGCGACCCAATGCCCCAAAGGCAGGTTCGAGGTCGAAATGACCTGTAGATAGGTTCAAATAACCCAGCGTGTATGAGTGCAGATTACAGTGTCATCAGCCGTATTGTCACAGAGTGCATGCAAGTGTGTTTACGAGTTAACTGAAGTGGGCCGGCCTTGTCCTCCATATATGTACATGTCAACACCCATGACTGCTATAACAATCTAAAAATGATCGATGGTTGAGGGGTGGGGTGGGGTGGGGGGGGGTATGGGTGGGTAGAGGCCTGCCGGGGACGGTGAACATTTTAATTTAAAACAACTGAAATAACTGAGTTGACTCTTTGCACAACGTGATTGTATTGTGATATGCTGGTGTTTGGTGTGGGAAGGAATGCGTGTGACTCACGTGAGCGTGCGTTTTAGGATCTGTTCGCGGCACTTTGGGCCAGTCATTATTATTAGTTTTTTTTTTTCATCGGTGATGGAATAGTTTATCCAGTAACCTGCCATCTGCCAACCATTCTGCCTATACCCTCTTGGCTCCATATAGGAATCTGGTGGTGTAATGTTTTGGTGGTGTCCACATGCGGGTGGGTGGGTGGGTGTTTTGGAGTTTAACGTCCTTGTCCACCACGTAAGGGTCAAACCAAAGACGGGGCAACGAGAAAAAAGGCCAGCACAAATATTTGGCCTCAGCCGGGATTCAAACTCACGACCCGAACATTGAGAATCCAACGCTCTACCATTCGGCCATCCGGACTCCCTGTGTCCAGATGCACAGACGTTAGCGTTCGCTAAATGGAAGCCAAACCGCAGTAGCCGGTGACAGTGTGGTGACTTCACTCGACCTTGTTGCTCACTGGGTTCGGGGAGTCGGGATAGCCGAATGGTGGAGCGTTGGACTTTCAATGCTCTGGTCGTGAGTTCGAATCCCGGCTGGGGCCAAATATTTGTGCTGGCCTTATTCTCGTTGCCCCGTCTTTGATATCACCCATACGTGGTGGAAAAGGACAAACTCCCAAACACACACCCACCCTCCCCCGTCACTGAGTTCGAGCAGCCGACACACCTGAAACACTGCGGCCACTGTTTAAATACGGACAGCTGAGTTTTTCCTCGTTTGCGCGGCCATCAAATGTCAGTGTGTTGCATTCGAAACTCTACTAATCTCTGAGATAGACAATTTCGAGCGCACAGATGCAGTTACAAGAACAACTGTTCCATAACAGAAATCTCTCTTTATAAAACCTATTAATTATGTTTTCGTGGAAGCACATAACTTTGCATTTTAAACAGGGCTAATTCCATTTTCGCAAAACCAGCTTATGTTTTGGAACAGTTTCGCTTGTGAGTGCGCCTTTACGCTGGAAATACTCTAATCCTGATGATTAGTAGAGTTCTTAATGCGATACAGTGTTGTTTACACTTTGTCAGTGCGAGCGGTCGAGAATTCTACGACGGTTGTCAGTACACTACTGCAGCGCTCAGTATGGTCGCCGCGTCATCGTGTACCACTTCTGTTGGCTCAGTGCCAGCATGACAGACGCTGTCACTGTCCAGGTGTCTAAGTGGTGTGATGACAGATACCACAAAAAAACCCCAGCTCAAAACGATCTGTGGTCATAAAAATGGTAGCATAAGCCCCTTTAACTCATTCGTGACGGGAACCTTCGTCTGAGTGAAGTTCGATCAGAGATACAGGCATGCATCGCCCACATAAACACTTGTTCATCAAAATTGATTTTTTCTCATTCCATTTTTCATTAAATACACAAGTGTGTGCGTCTTCAACGAAGCTTAATTGCTAGAGAGGTCAGTTGTCATGTAACTAGTTTATAATAATAATAATGATAATAATAATGAGTATTGTATAGGCGCTTTACCCAATTTCCTGAATCGGCTCAAAGCGCCGCGAACTGAACCCAAGACGCACGCTCACGTGAATCACACGCATTCTCTCACGCACTGGACATAAACACATTACAATCACGTGGTGCGAAGGGTCAGCTCAGCTATTTAAATTTCGGAATTTAAAATTGCATTTATTTTTTTTCAAATTTGGTGGGCTGAACATTTCCAAAGCAGAGGGGGAGGAAGCCGGAGTACCCGGAGAGAACCCCCGACGATCGGCCCGAATGAAAGGTGCCACATACGAGAAGGAAAAATTCTTTGCCCCGAGTGGGACTCGAACCCCCCACCTCTCGCATTGGTGACAAGTCTCTTAACCACTAGACCACCGACCGCCTCCATTTTCATGGCGGCAGGCCCAAATCAGCACAGTGATAAGGCAGCGGCAGCTTCAGTCACAATAGAGTTAATAGGGCAGACAGATCGTTCACACAGCTTGGTTAAACGTAAAAAAAAAAAAAATAGCAATACGGAAAGTTTCAAAAGTGCCACAGGCCGAAACGGGAGTCTGAGAAAGAAGTGCTGCATTGACACTCTGTCGCTCAGTTGGTATAGCTCGCCCGTTACGGGGTGCAAATGTATACCAGTCATACGCAGGAGGGGCAAATAAACTCCAGTCGTCCACTAAAGGGGGGCGACTGTATCCCCACAACGACGGAGGCGGTGCAAATGTACTCCCGAGGGTCTGGCGAGGTGAAGTCACGCGGCCGCTGTCTTCGCTCTACGACTTGACTTTATGCGAAATATTGACGGAATTGACTGGCATATATTTGCATCCCCTAACGGGCGAACTATACCAACTGAGCCATACTGTCCCCAGAATCACCTCTCTCTCTCTCTCTCTCTGTCTCTTTCTGTCTCTCTCTCTCTCTCTCTCTCTCTCTTTCTGTCTCTGTCTCTCTCTCTCTCTCTCTCTCTCTCTCTTTCTGTCTCTGTCTCTCTCTCTCTCTCTTTCTGTCTCGTCTCTCTCTCTCTCTCGCGCGCGCGCGCACTTTTGCTTCACTGTTCGAACAGCTGTGCTTCCTTTGCCCAAGAGGCAGGTTTGAGGTCAAGATGACCTGTACATATTGACCCAGCTTGCATAAATGCAGATTAGACATGCGTATCATCGTATCTTCATGTAGTGTGGTTTACAAGTTCAATTAAAGTGCGCCCTGTCTTCCATAAATCTACATATACAAAATACCCGTGACTGCAACAATAAACTGAAAACAATTTATAATGGGGTGGGGTGGGGGAGGTGGGGGGGGAGGTGGGGAGGGGGATGTGAGGGGGGAGGTTGGGGGGGGGGGAGGGGACGGGGGAGGGGGGGGGGCTCAGTGGACATTTTGTGGACATCACTAAGGGAAAAAAAACCCAGCTGAGCTGAACCTTCGTGCCATGTGATTGTAATGTGTTGATGCCCGGTGTGTGAGAGAATGCGTGTGATCCACGTGAGCGTGCGCTTTGTGTTCACTTAAGGCCGCTTTGAGGCAATTATTACTGATTATTATTATTATTATTATAGTATACCGCTGTTGGAATCGTTCATCCGTTCACCTGCCAACTGCCAAGCGTTTTGCCTACCCTCTTGCTTCCAATACTCTTTCGGACAGCCCCTGCTTTTTTCATTCTGCTTATGTGTGTGTGTGTGTGTGTGTGTGTGTGTGTGTGTGTGTGTGTGTGTGTGTGTGTGTGTGTGTGTGTGTGTGTGTGTGTGTGTGTGTGTGTGTTTACAACAAAAATAAACATGCATTGATGCACTTACATCTTTCAAAAGCATACACTGATGCACTTACAGATTTCAAAAGCATACACTGATGCACTTACATCTTTCAAAAGCATACACTGATGCACTTACATCTTTCAAAAGCATACACTGATGCACTTACATCTTTCAAAAGCATACACTGATGCACTTACATCTTTCAAAAGCATACACTGATGCACTTACATCTTTCAAAAGCATACACTGATGCACTTACATCTTTCAAAAGCATACACAGATTCACTAACATCTTTCAAAAGCATACACTGATGCACTTACATCTTTCAAAAGCATACACTGATGCACTTACATCTTTCAAAAGCATACACAGATTCACTAACATCTTTCAAAAGCATACACTGATGCACTTACATCTTTCAAAAGCATACACTGATGCACTTACATCTTTCAAAAGCATACACTGATGCACTTGCATCTTTCAAAAGCATACACTGATGCACTTACATCTTTCAAAAGCATACACTGATGCACTTACATCTTTCAAAAACATACACAGATTCACTAACATCTTTCAAAAGCATACACTGATGCACTTACATCTTTCAAAAGCATACACTGATGCACTTACATCTTTCAAAAACATACACTGATGCACTTACATCTTTCAAAAGCATACACTGATGCACTTACATCTTTCAAAAACATACACTGATACACGCACGTCTTTCTTGGACTTTTTTTTTAATTGAGCGCACAGGCACAGTTACAAGAGCAACTGTTCAAATGTCCGAAATACGTTGTAATGGCACCTTTAAAATTAATGACGAATACTCCAGGATATCAGACACTGAGCAACGCAGTTAGAATGATTTATCTGACCCAGACCTGACGGATTTTTGGCCAGATAACGCCCGATACTCAAGCCTGTCTTCATACAAATATGGCCTTGGTCTTTCTGCATATCCATAGTTAAAAATAGAGAAAACAACAACACCCCCCCCCCCCAAAAAAAAAAAAAAAAACCACCAAACCAAACCCAAAAAACAACAACAACAACAACAACAACAACAACAAAAACAAAACAATACACCCCCCCAAAAAAAAAAAAAATAAAAAGAAGAAGAAGAAGATTTTTTTTTGCTCTTAATGTATGCTGTAAGTATAACTTTACCAGCAAAATACTGTTGTCTTACATGTAGGTGACTTTTTTTTTCACGGAAGCACACACGTTTGCATTTGACACGAGAGAAAGGTCGGCCTTGCAGCTTCCCTAACTGTAAAAACTAGCACAGTGTAGGAGGATATGGTGATCCCATTAGAAAGAGACAACGACTTTGTTATTGATGTTGTGCACTAGAAACTTTATTTAAGTTCTGCCACAGTGAACGTAAAGTGATATCGTTTGATAACGCATACATGTAATCAATAGACAGTTGGGGCGGTGCACGATGTGTCCGCAACAGCTGGTGATATTAAAATTGTCCGTGTTTGACACAGACAAACCCGACGGGAACCTACACATATGAACTGCCAAAGAGGAAAACCAAAGGTAAGTTGCCACGTTTTTCCTATTTTTTCCCCCTCGTCTACAGTCATGTGAGGGTATTGCAAGAGATATTTCTTTATTATAACCGCACGGCGTACTGTTATTTTTGAGCAAGATGGTAATGGTTTTTTTAGTCTCTGTGGCCTAGTACCACAAACTAGCGCGGAGTTCAAGTGTAGTGCTTGTTTTGAGGGACCATGTTTCAGGCCACTGTGCCAGTTTGTGCTGATCATCGTTGTCACGAAAAAGCGTGACTTTCCTGATTTTCCTATTTGTAGGACAAGGTGCATGCCAGGGGGTTGCAACAGGAGGCACGCTGCCAGTGAAGCTGGGGACTTTTTTTTTGCGAACAATTCAATTCAATATAACTTTATTGTCTGTCGATGGCAGAAAATTTTCTTCTGGCTCACACACACACACACACACACACACACACACACACACACACACACACACACACACACACACACACATTAATTTATCTAGACATATAAATCCATACATATTAAACACAGATCCTAAAGTAATGTGTGATGAACAAGGCAGGCAGAGACGAGGCGAGTGGGCTTGAAAGAAGTGGTTACAGAAGGTAGGACTTTTATTACTCCAGTGAGAGCTGGGAGGTAAGGAGAAACGTGATTAAAAAAACAAAAAAAAACAACTCATGTCAGGCGATAGTTCGGGTAACCCAAGAGTGATAGGGGAAGAAGTCACATCCTGGGTTAGGGATCCACAGACTGTATTGACTCTGGTGCGTGTGTCACACACATTTCCTTTTATTTCCATTTGTCATTCCACTGGCCACAGCCTGCCCACATTTGGAATATGGGCGTTGGAATCTTCTTGTGTGCACTAGGAATTTATCTGTTTACGAAGGTGAGACTTTCATCGTGAACAAGTAGAGTCAGCACGTGAATTTGACTCGATCAGGGGATCCAAGCGAACAAACTTTTTGGTGGCTACATCTTTTGCGTGGCGGCAAAGCACAGAAAACCGTAAGGCTAATGTAAGAAAAAATGGCAGCGTACCTAAGCTGTACGATGATGTTTACTAGATGAGCTTGATTGAAGTTAGAATGGTGTTAGCGCTGGAATTCTCCACTGAGCTACGCACGCACTGTAGCTTGTAGGGGTAAAGTGTATATTTTCATGGAGCGTTATTCAGCGTCAATTGTGTCCTACCATGATATAAATATTGGTCCAGCCACCACAGAGATATTAATGTGTTGATTTTTTTTCCTATGGATGGATCCATGACCCTCGATTACAGGAGTGGGACATCATGACTAGTCAGGTGCGTTCCGCTAAGTGGTCTGTGAAAATTTATGTTTCTTGATTGCATTTTTGAAGCATTCTTGAAGCATTTTTTTAGGGATGACTACGATGCCTGCGGCTTATAGGGATTATGTTGACATTTTGAAGCCACATCATTGAAATGTGGTCTTCGACCTGTACACACTATATAGCTTCGGGAGACGAGAAAGCTGAGATTGTCTGGTCAGTGGTAAAACAACAAAACAACAACAACAACAACAACAACAACAAACAAGATAATATAATATAAAACAAGATAATACACATAACGAAACGAAGAACATCATTGAAGGCATGGTACGGAATGGTCGGGTACTTCACGGTACGGTAGGGTATGATGTGGCGTGGTATAGTATGGTATAGTGCAGTAGGGTAGGGTAGGGTACGGAATGGTTCGGTACTATACTGTATGGTATGGAATGGCATAGTATGGTATGGTATAGTAGGGTAGGGTCGGTACGGTATGGTTCGGTATGGCATGGTATGGTATGGTATGGTATAGTAGGATAGGGTAGGTTACGGTATGGGCATGGCATGGCATAGTATGGTATGGTACAGTAGGGTACGGTTCGGTACGGTATGGCATGGCATGGCATAGTAGGGTAGGGTAGGGTAGGGTATAATATGGTATGGTATAGTAGGGTAGGGTAGGGTATGGCATGGCATGGCATAATATGGTATAGTACAGTAGGGTAGGGTAGGGTAGGGTAGGGTAGGGTAGGGTACGGCATAGCATGGCCTGGTATGGCGCGGTTTTGTACGGTCATGATATGGTATGGTACTGTTTACGACGGTATAGTACGTAATGGCAGGCTTCTCTTCGGTTAGTTTTACCCCTGAAGGCGCCTCGGCGCTCGAGGATTAAGCAGTGGAAGCCTGTTGCTGCTGAGCACCACTTCATGTGTAATCCTCTGTCTGGCTGTATTGACTCTGGTGCGTGTGTCACACACATTTCCTTTTATTTCCATTTGTCATTCCACTGGCCACAGCCTGCCCACATTCGGAATATGGGCGTTGGAATCTTATTGTGTGCACTAGGAATTTATCTGTGTACGAAGGTGAGACTTTATTCGTGAACAAGTAGAGTCAGCACGTGAATTTGACTCGATCAGGCGAGGGAAAATCCTCTGCCAAATCCTCTGCCCACCAGGCCCTCTAATGATATAAGGGCTGCCTGTGGTTGAGCCTTTGAAGGCAAACTTGATTCAGGTTGAACGCTTTACACGACAACTCAGTCTCAATGAGCGCTTATCATACGTGTCCCTGACCTCAATATATCACGGGGTGCAGTCAAAAATGGTCGCGAGTGTTTCCGGTGCTACTCCGCTTCGAAAGTTTCGACAATGACTGGGGGTGGTCCCCCTCCATACCCCCTCCCCCCCCCCCCACACTTTTTTCCTCTCTCTCACTTAAAAACAAATTTAAACTCCTGTTCATCCTCTTTTTTTTTTTTTTACTCAAATTGTTCTTTTCTTTCTTGTGGCTGTTGCACCGTGTACCTGTACTACTAGCTTGTTATGTTATGTCTATACTTGTACTAGTCTTCCATGTCAGTAAGTCTACTTGTCTTGATGTCTCTGTATTACTAGTCTACCATGTCACTATGCTCCTGTTCTTGTACCATGACAAAAACCGTGAAAAGATAATAATTAAAACAAATGACTGGGGGTGGGTGTTTGGGAGTTTAACGTCCTTTTCCACAACGTAAGGGTGATGTCTAAAGACGGGGCAACGAGAAAAAAGGCCAGCACAAATATTATTATCAAAATGGACGACCTTATTATGTTGTTTCCATTGTAATGGAAACAACATCATAGGACGGGCTGAAAATTCCGCGTTCAAAGGCACGTTTTGTGTTTGTCTTCTCCGATACCAGTAAGCAATCGTCTGTCACCTGTCAATCAGGCCTGCGGGAAGTAACTCTGTCAAAGGGGAACGACTTTGTTACAAGAATTCATTCACCCATGTAGAACCTCGCAGACGTCAAAAAGTTAGTGACGCCACCCAGCTAGGCGAGCTAACACGACATCATGTGTTTGGGGTTTTGCGAGCGCAGAGAGGCACGGAAAGGGTTTCCAGTACTTTCTTTATGTCAGCATGCTTGATGTCAGAGAGCTTGCGTTCGTGTGCGCGCGGGCAGCATACATGACACAACGACCACGACTGTGACGACAGCAGGTCACTGAACGGAAACAACATATTGGGCTGGTGGCCATCTTGTTCTGTTGCTACGCCGCTTCAAAAGTTTCCACGACGAATAAAGGAGTCGGGATAGCCGAATGGTAGAGCGTCGGACTTGCTCAATGCTCGGGTCGTGAGTTCGAATCCCGGCCTGAGGCCAAATATTTGTACTGGCCTTTTTCTCGCTGCTCATAGACTATGAGAAGGCCTTCGACAGTGTAGACAGAGAGGCGCTGTGGAAGCTGCTAAGGCACTATGGAGTTCCCGGGAAGATCATCTCCCTGATCCAGTGCACCTACAAAGACATGAGCTGCAGGATTGCCCATGCCGGCCAGTTGTCAGAAAGCTTCGAGGTGAAGACCGGAGTCCGCCAGGGATGCCTGTTGTCCCCATTCCTCTTCCTCCTGGTCATCGACTGGATCATGAAGACCACCACAGCAGGCAGGAAAAACGGGATACAGTGGACACTCTGGACGCAGCTGGATGACCTCGACTTTGCGGACGACCTGGCGCTCCTGTCTCACAGCCACAGCCAGATGCAGGACAAGACTACATGCCTGGAAGCCACATCAGCCGGAACAGGGCTCAAGATCAACAGGAGGAAAACCGAGCTGATGAAGGCCAACACACCAGTCACAGTCGGTGGAGAGCCCATCAGGGAGGTAGAGTCCTTTGTCTACCTGGGGAGTGTGGTTGATGGACAGGGAGGCACAGATCGAGACGTCACAGCCAGAATCGGTAAGGCAAGAGCAGCAATGGTAATGCTGAAGAACGTCTGGGCATCCAAAGTTGTCAGCATAAGAACCAAACTTCGCATCTTCAACTCCAACGTGAAGTCAGTTCTGCTCTACGGATGCGAAACATGGAGGACAACGAAGACGATGCAGCAGAAGATCCAGACATTTCTCAACACCTGTCTGAGGCGCATCTTCAACATCCGATGGCCAGAGAAGATCCGGAACGAAGAGCTGTGGGAGCGAGCAGGGCAGGAACCAGCGACCAAGCAGATCCTGCGGAGGAAGTGGGGCTGGATTGGACACACCCTCAGGAAGCCAGCATCCAGCACCACACGCCAAGCCCTGACATGGAACCCACAGGGGAAAAGGAAGAGAGGCCGGCCTCGCAACAGCTGGAGGCGGGACACTGAGGCAGAGTTATATAAGCAGGGTACCAACTGGACTGGAGTGGCAAGAATAGCCCAGAACAGAGTGCGATGGCGAAGGGTTGTCGATGGCCTATGCTCCACGTGGAGCCAGGGGCCTAAGTAAGTAAGTAAGTTTTCTCGCTGCCCCGTCTTTGATATCACCCATGCGCGGTGGAAAAGGAAGTTAAAGAACCCAAACACCCCCCACCCCTCATCCACCAACCCTAGACAGCGATTGGTGTCATCAAAAGCCTTTGTTTTAAAACATGAGCATACGCACATCTTTAGATTGTAGTACCGTGTTAGTACAAGTCGGTTTGTGGGTGGAAAGCGGCCCCTTTCAGTCTCTCAAATCGACAACTGAAAATCCAAAGCGTTTTTCCAGTTCTAAGGCGTTTTGAATTTGGCAAAAAAACAACAACAAAAAAACACCAAAACAACAACAAAAAAATCAATAATTTGTGCCATTGAATGCCCAGTGGCTGCGGGCTGTTGCCACCATCACATGTATGGCTGCATGATTACTGCTGTACTTGGGACAAAAAAAAACAACAAACAAACCCCAAAACAACAACAAAAACAACAACAACAACAAAAACACCCCCCAAAACAACAACAACAACAAC
>JACVVK020000087.1:1402500-1410000 GCA_018292915.2 Batillaria attramentaria
AAAACACAACACATTAATATACACATTAATATCTCTGTGGTGGCTGGACCAATTTTTATATCATAATAGGACACAACTGACGCCGAATAACGCTCCATGAAAATATACACTTTACCCCTACAAGCTACAGTGCGTGCGTGTCTCACTGGAAAATGTCCACCGCTAACTGCGAGGTGAGGTTCGCCGTGCGCCGTAGGGGATCCCATTCTAACTTCAGTCAAGCTCAGCTAGTAAACATCATCGTACAGCTTAGGTACGCCGCCATTTTTCTTACATTAGCCTGACGTTTCCCTGTGCTTAGCCATCACGCAAAATATATAGCCACCAAAAAGTTTGTTCGCTTGGATCCCTAACCCAGGATGTGACTTCCCCGATCACTCATGGGTTACCCGAACTAAATGTCAGTATGCGTCCCTTAGATTCTGAGCACGTCGCATTTATTATTTCTTTCGTAAAAAAAAATGGTTGTCGCTTTCCCCCCCTGTTTTTACGATTTTTATTTCAAGTACGCAAATCAGTTCTACACCACAATGAACTTTTGTTGTTGTTGTTGTTGCGATTGGTTATTGGTTAAAAGCGGAGAGTAGAGAAATCTATTTCTAACATCGTCACAAAGAATTACACTCAAAGGCTTTATTTCAAAGCCGGAGTACCCGGAGAGAACCCAGGATGATCGGGTCGAAGGAACGGAGCCACATACTATAACTTCAGCTGCAAAACTCGATAGCCCAAGTAGGACTCGAACCCCAGACTCTCGCATTTGTGGCCGGATGCGTTACCGAGCTACGTCATACGCTGTTATCACCTGCACAAAGACACGCAAAGCTTTAAGCCTGGTCTGGGCACAGCGCGCGAAACACACATGTGCACATCACCGTCGTTGCGCTCGGTGTGTCTACTAACTACAAAACTGAACACAGCGGTGCTCGGTGACAAACCGATTGAAGATGCACTGTCCGCCATGTTTGCTCGCTGAGTGACGTAGTACAGCCAGTCAGAATCTGTTGTGGAAACCACAGTCACAGCTGTGACTATTTGAAATCCAGGTTGCTGTGATGACGCCATATCGGCGGAAACCCCCCAAATCACAACTGTGTCACAACTGTGGACAGCACTGTGGCGCCCCGCAGTGCCCAGTTAAGAGCCGGCTCAAGTACTGTAGTTGCACGGCTTTTGCCTGCATGAATGAGAAAGTGTCTGTGACTGCAAAGCACTGAGCGTGTACTAATTATAGCCTTAGCTCTCGGGTGAGGGGGTGGGGGGTGGGAGGTGGGTAGTAGCGACGTGACTGTGAATGGTGAAATCTGATCATACAACAATGTGACATAAGCTTGGGTCACCCAGCCCAGCCGTACTGACGAGAAGAGGTCATTGACCATGTAGGCAAGCAAAGCTATGCAAAGCAAAGCGCGACTGTGCCACGCCGCGCGGTTTGTGAACGGCTGTCTGTCGGTGTTATGGGAATGAAGTATACGACCGTAACAAAATCAATTTCATGTCTATGTGCCAAGTCTTTTTAAGTGCTTGTTTTTGTGTTTTTTTTTTTTTTTTTTTTTGTTCGGCGCCGCGCGGTCCAATGTTGTAATGTGTCGTGCTAGGGAGTGACGCTGACGGGACAGAGATGCGAGATTCCTAGCGACGTGCAAGTATCCAGATTTTACCACAGTTTGCGGTAAAGAGACGTGTGGCGTTCGGACGGATTCCCGCGGGTCAGAGCAGACGACTGAAGGTGCAGATTTGCTTAATGAGGACAAGTTACGCGGCAAGTTCTGAATTTATTGTTTATAACTGAGAGTGCTTCATTTTTTCCTTCAGTTCTTCTGAAGAGGGAAGGTCGGTTAGCCGAGGTGACACAGCGTCGGACTGTGAATGTCTAGGATGAGTTCGATTCCCGCCGGCGGCTCAGTGCAGACCAAAACATTTTCCTTCCTCGTTGTCTCGATTTGATGCTATCCTTGTGTGGTGAAAAAGGACTCCGACCCGAACCAACCAACCAACCAACCAACCAGCCAACAACTATCCAACCAACCTACCTACCAACCAGACTGTCAGATGATGCGAAAAGGTAAGTGAACTTTTCTGTCACAAGCCAACCAACAATGTGAAGTGAAACATTGAAGGAGAGCTAGCACACCAGGAAACAGATTTTGAGGATAACAGCAGCGGGTTGACATATTTTTGACGATATAAGAACAACCGAATTGCTATAGTCGTAACTATGAAAGGCTGTGTAGTCTGTGGCACTTTCGACGTGCGAGTGTAGGTAGGTAGGTTGGTAGGTAGGTAGGTAGGAGGTAGGTAGGTAGGTAATTAGGTTTTTAGGTGTTTAACGTCTTTTTCCACCACGTGTGGGTGATATCAAAGAAGGGGCAACGAGAGAAAGGTCTGCACAAATATTTGGCTACCGTCAAACGCTGAAAGGGCCTAAATGCTTTTCCAAGCCATGCCGCTTATAGCCATTCTTACCAAATGACAATAGACCACACTCCGGGTCTACTTGTGAACGAATCAATGCTTGCGAGTATCGTAGCACCCCTGTTTGTTGTGGTGGTGGAACGCACACGGTATAGGCACCCCGGGTAAAACCAGGTCAGTGACCCGATTTGACCCAGCTGGGCCACATACTACGTTCAAATACGCACGCGATAGCCAGCGACAAGAAGTAAACAATGTCGGCGGCGGAGACAGCGTCATAATAATGTAGCAGGGATCGAGACCTTCGGCTGAATGAATGGGGTCGTTGGATGCGTGTAAATGTATTGTTGGGGACTCTGGCTGTGCTCAGCAACACTGGTAGCAATTGTAACTGACCTGCGTTGAAATGGACCTCTCCGACAGCAAAGTGGAAACTGTTGTTAGGACCCCACAAGCGGTGCCGCCAATTCCTTCCCAAGTAGGTTTCAGTCTATTAATGATCAGTCAAAAGCACGCTGGATTTAAATGAAGCAAACAAACAAACAAACAAACAAACAAACACAAAACAACAACAAAACCAAGAACATACACAACAAGAAACCTCAAATCAAACACAAAACAAAAACCAAAACAACAACAATAGCAACAAACAAACGAAAACAAAACAAAAACGTTTTTGTTGTTGTTATGTGAAGGCGTGTGGGAACACTGGACTACAGGGAAGTTTTCCTTATTTTCTGATTGACTAAAAATGCTGCCTCTGGAGAGGTATGATCTCTTCGCAGGCCTGGCTGTCTTACTGGGTTGATTCGTTGGACAACGACGAGCAACGATAAAATAGCCGCCAAATGTTTTTGTCTGGCATCTGGGACTTCAATTAAAAGGCACAACTGAACATCTAGTCCACCAGTAGATGCCGCAAAGTCACCAGAATGGTCGCAGTGGTGACAAAGAACATCTATTCATTTGGCAAGCAGCCTAAGGGCTGTGTAGACTGTAGTTTTTTTCCCCATAGACCTCATTACCAACATAGAGACTTTAAAGCCTCTATGGTTATAACGCCACTGAGGAGAAAAAACAACAACAAAAAAAAAAAAAAAAACCCCAACAAACTGCCGCTTTCAAAACTCTTAGGCTGTTCGCCACATAGAAGGATGTTTCATTTGGCCATTGCGACCGTTTTCGTGAGTTTGTGGCTTCTGGTATTAGCTTTGGAAATGTTCAGCCCACCAAATTTGAAAAATAAATGCAATTCTAAATCCCGAAATTTAAATAGCTGAGCTGACCCTTCGCACCACGTGATTGTAATGTGTTTATGTCACGTGTGTGAGAGAATGCGTGTGATTCACGTGAGCGTGCGTGTTGGGTTCAGTTCGCGGCGCTTTGAGCCGATTCATGACATTGGGTAAAGCGCCTATACAATACTCATTATTATTATTATTATTAGAAATACGATTTTCTTTGAGCCTACGGTCCATTCCTGAACAGTGTAGAACTCGACAAAGCTCCTAAAAATATCCACCAATCAGCGCCGTTTAGCTGATCCTCAGTCCGCAACCAAATCACGTCGTCTGCTCAGTACGCGGTACACTTCTACAACAACTTACACGCCGGCCAGAGTCATCACGATGGTGTCAGATGCTATACTGTGACCCCCAAGTGACTGATTCTGATGCACAGAGTCAGCATGTTCGATGAAATGTTTTCCACACTCTGCTGTATGCCTGTCATACGTATTTAGATTTTAAAAATGATGGCTGACTGAGTAAGATAAGATAAGATAAGATAAGGTAAGATTACTTTATTAAGCCCTCATGGGGAAATTTCATGTCCGCTCAGACACAGCGACAATACAACACAATACATTAAAATTCATTAAAATTGTGCGCACGCACACACACACACACACACACACACACACACACACACACACACACACACACACACACACACACACACACAGAGCAACTATCACAGTAGAGTAAAACGCGAGGCCAACGACCGGACTAGTGATTACTGTGTGCAGCCCCTTATGGGACTATATAAGCTGCGTCACAAGCACCACAATTAGGGAGGAGTCGGTGGCTCAACGGTTTGAGCGTTGGGACTCGAGATCGAAAGGTGCCGGGTTCGAATCCCGACAGGGCCAAAATCTGTACAGACCTTTTTCACGTTGCCCCGCTTGCACTGACTGTGAACTGGATCTGTTTGTGTAACTTGTTCATTACAGTCAAGGATACTTAAAATGTGGCCGACCTGGCAGTCTGACTGGATTGAATAAGTGTTCAGCTGGACTGTTCAGTTAGGGTAGCTATCACCCCCCCCATAACCTGCCCCCTAGGGCCGTCTGCAATCACCTCGTTGTGGCGTGGACGATAAACCCCAGCTAACCAACCAGCCAACCAACCAACCACTATTACTATAGATCAGCCCGATATACATGCCCCTTGTAACACAGCCATACCGTGTTGACCTGACGACAATTCTTGGCAGGCATCGAATCTGTTCTACTTCTGCTGTCCGCTTCTGGCTGGTCGTTCGGATGGCTGGCGATGCGTTAGAAATGCAACACGTGATGCAAGCAGACGATCAATACGAAATTTGACGTGGAATGGGCGTGCGTTCGCTATTTCACCCCCATAATTTGCTCGCCTGTGGGACTGTCTGTCTCTCTATGTCTCTGTCTCTCCTTTGAGATCAATGAATTGGCCCAGTGCAGTAGTGAAGGAGAACTTTAAAGGCTCTTTGTTCGTAATGAGGTTTGTGGGGGGAAAAAAACTTCCCCTTACAAAGCGCTAAGGGTGCTTTCCAAATGAGTAGACGTTCCTTCTGACCATTTTCGTGACTTCGCGGCTTCTAATAGTAGAGAAATATGACTCTTTGGCATAACGCTTCCGTACCTGTACTACACGTCGATACGACCAAGTCGCTGAAAATGGCCACCAATCAGCACTGTCTTGCTGGTCTTCAGCCCGCAACAAAGTAACGTTGTCAGCTCGACAAAACAAGAAACAAGATATATATAAAAAAAAACTCTTTAAAAAAAAGTCTGAGGCATCCTGCATGCAAATGAGGCTCACCCCAAAACAAACAAACAAACAAAAAAAACAACGTACCGCATTAAGAACTGTACGAATCATTCAGGCGCAGTCATGTTCCAAAACTTAAGCTGACATAGAAAGCATGGAAATAGCCCGTTTAAAAAGTTAACTGCACACTTGTGAAGGAAAAGTCCTACCCACACCACCGAGTTACACGCATAGAAATGCATTCATACAGAGGTTCATTCCACATCCGTCTCTGTACTCTTCTTCTTCTTCTTCTTGTCGTTCGCCGTTTACACCGTCAGGCCGGATCGTGAGATAATTGATGTCGTTTTTGCCCCAGCTCGTCTCTGTTTCCATGGAGCTTGGATCGTAGTGAAGATTCTGCTGGCCATACTTCATGTCTCAGCTGTTGAAGTAGCTTGCACTGTTGTACAGCCTTCACAAAAAGTTAAGGACCACTTGCAAATATCATTCAACTTTTGTCGTGGTGGCATGCTGGTGTAGTGCTGAACATCGCTGAAACGGCGGCTCATGTAGGCAAACAAATGAGCACAGTTCATAACCAGGGATGCATTCTTTGACCTGCATCTCATTTTTGCCGTTCAGAAAGCCCCAGGTTTCGCTCACTGAACACTGAAACTCGGTCTAGTTTTGCCGAAATTGCAGATTTTCAAACGCGCCAAGTATGCTGTGTGACGCGCACGTGCCATCCACACAGTGGTCGCCATGTTCACTAATTACCCCTTAACCTTGCTACCGAATTTTACGGGAAAAATCTTATTCGTTTATTTTTCTGATTTATTGAAACTGTCACCCATTATGTTGACTGGTCCTGAACTTTTTGTGAAGACTGTAGAACATGCTCTGTGGTTTGGTCGTCTTCGTCTCTGTACTAAGAATGTGAAAAAGAAGGCGGTTAAAAAAAAAAAAAGCGGCCGAATATTGATTTATCTATTCCGTACATCCTGGCTATCCGGTGCTCGTGATCGGTAATTTATTTTACATATACATTGCGTGACTGATAGGAATGCAGCACGGTTCAATATTTACAGCTATAGGGCGCGTGTCAGTACATACCCCTGAGCTGTGCCTGGTCTAAAGTGCAGTCACACTCGTCCCCGGCGCTTCTCTTTGGCAACCAGTCATGCGTGACGGTTGTTCGCCTCTGAACTGGGTCAGTAGCGCCGTCATAGATCCGCTTTTCAGTCGATAAGGGTACACACAGCAAGAGTCCATAAAAGCGTCTAAGAGTTACCAGATGTTCTTGTTAGCGTGTAGCATTCCGACTTTCTTGCTGGAGGCGGTCAGGGCTAAAAACGATCTGGTCTCCGATTAAAAATCAACTTAAAATACCACTATGCCACACCACCAGTTTTCTTTTTTAATGCACCTTTAGTGCTGTGCCTGTTGTGAATGAGTGTATGAGATTATTGATTGATCGATTGATTTGTTATTGTGTTTTCGGGGTTTATGTATCAGTATTGCAATTACCCCCTTATGTGACAAGATGTATATGGGGAGCCGGGGTGGCCGAATGGTAGAGCGTTGGACTTTCAATGCTCGGGTCTTGAGTTCGAATCCCGGCTGGGGCCAAATATTTGTGCTGGCCTTTTTCTCGCTGCCCCGTCTTTGATATCACCCTTATGTGGTGGAAAAGGGCGTTAAACTCCCAAACACCCACCCACCCACCAGACAAGATGTATGTCTAGCTAACTTAAGGCAATGCTCTGTACTTAAAATCAATGTTTTTGTCATTTTTTTTCATTTTCTAGTTGAAGTCATTTTTGAGCACTGTAATGTGTCTGCATATGCTGCAGGCCAGTTTTGAACAGCTAGGTGTGCTGCAACAGCCTGCAAGGGGACATACTGGACAGAAACACACTGTTTGAACTTTAATCGTCGTTTTCTCAGTTTTGCGAATTTTGTCATTTTTTCAGTCAAGTATACAGTATTGAAGGAGTGAGTGGTCAGATGGTCTTCAAATTTGGTATGCTTAAATACAAATGAGTTATCTACCTACTGTCAACAGCTTTTTGTG
>JACVVK020000087.1:1415000-1427500 GCA_018292915.2 Batillaria attramentaria
TGTGTGTGTGTGTGTGTGTGTGAGAGAGAGAGAGAGAGAGAGAGAGAGAGAGGGTGGGTTGGTGGGTGTTTGGGGGTTTAACGTCCTTTTCCACCACATAGGGTGATATCAAAGACGGGGCAACGATGAAAAAGCCAGCACAAATATTTGGCCCCAGCCGGGATACGAACTCACGACCCGAGCATTAGAAGTCCAACGCTCCCCATTCAGCCATCCCGGCTCCCGAGAGAGAGAGAGAGAGAGAGAGAGAGAGAGAGGTCATGGTGGTGTGTGTGTGTGTGTGTGTGTGTGTGTGTGTGTGGAGGCGGGGGGACGGGGGGCAGGGGTGAAGATATAACGTCCGTCTCTGGCACAGAAAGGGTAGACACATGAAACAACAACACAAAAAAATAAAACAAAAAAACAAAGCAAAACAAAACAACCCAACAACAAACTACAAAAAAACAAAACAAAAGGGCGAAGGACGCCCAAAAGTATACTTAGGCCAAAGAACGAGCGAAGTCGTGCATAGGCCCGGTCAGACCGTTCGTAATCCGGCTTTGGGCGTTATCAAACACCACGCGAAGCCGGTATCGCTGAAAAAAAAAAAATTGATTTCTTGAAAGTTGGGTTGAGCGATATAACTCAGCGTTGTCGTAGGCTGTCCCCAGGATTTGAACGGCCAGTCACATGGCAGATGCGTGCATACGTTAAAGTTGCATATCGCAGCTTGATCAGCTCCCACTGTGTCAAAAAAAGTGTTTCGCACAGACGCCGCCACTGCTGGGCCAGTGGTCTTCCCAAAGGCTATCTTAGAGCTTGGTAAACTTGTGATGTTGCCATCTGCCCCATATGAACTGTACTCCCTGCTCGAATTTACATGTAGCATGCATCGGGTACAGCGGCGGCCATTATGATCCGTCTGCTCCTCACAAACTGGTGACGTCCCTTCAGACGGTCACCCGGACGTGCACGTCAACACTGGATTTCACCATGTCGTCAGTTAGTATTGCTTCTGCGTTAGCTGTGCCAGTACTTCACACACGTGCTATGCGAGAAAATCGCAAAATTGTCGTCGGGTGTTCCGAGAGACACGCTGCCGTAAGTAGGTGAGCTTGACTGCATGGGCCTGGCGCTGATGTGTGACTGCACGGGACTGAACCAGAACGCCATGCCAGCCCGCATCGTGTACGTGGTTACTGTTGTAGGGTAGTTAGGTGTCACGTGATACCAATGACCGAATATGGCTCTAAACATTCACTGTAACGCATAATCGCCGATAGACGTGTATTTTGACTCATATCTTAGCAACGACGGCCCATGACGGGCTCAGATTTTGCTCACGTCTAAATGATACTATATTCTTGTCGATCTGTGAGCTGAAACAAGCTGCGGTATGTATCTTTAAAAGAAGCTTCGTCATTACACTCAGAAAAAAATGAAACCGTCCTTGGATAACCGATTTTTCGCAGCAATCACTCGTGCTAAGCATGCACAGAGGGTGTGTGTGTGTGTAGGGTGGGGGGGTGGGTGGGGGTTGGTGATTGTGTGTATGTGTGTGTGTGTGGGGGGGGGGGGGGTCGGGTCGGGTTGCGAGGTTGGACGCCAAAAAGTACCTGGGCCAAAGAACGAAGTCCACGTGCACAGACTCGTTCAGACAAACTCCTGCGTTGGTTCTTATCGCAAACCACGCTGAGCCAATATCACCGAGACTGAGGAGGTGTGTTCATAGACATCAAAAACATAGATCAAGTATGGCGGCATCTTCCTGAAGCTAGCGGAAAGTACGGAATCTTGGTGCATTGAATCATGGGTTCCGCCATGGCTTCCGCCGTGGCGCAAGGTTAGTTAGTTAGTTAGGGCTTAACGCCCCTTGGTTCAAGGATTAAACCCATGACTTATGTGATCACAATAATTCTGTTTTGTTCAGTGATCCCCTTTTACAGAATCACTAAAAAGAAATCTCTTCTGCTTTGTATGGAAAACTGCACTTCATAATAACGCACGGATGCGTGCGTACATAAAAAGAAATCGTAAACCCCGATCAGCTGACATGACACGTGAACAATTTTGAAGTACAGTTCTAATTTTGTTTTCTTCAATGGCTCACCTTTTCAAGAATTACTGAAATGAAATCTCGTCTGCTTTACGTACACATTTGTATTTTGTAATAACGTAAGGATCTGACCCAGATCAGATGACATAGCACGTGCAACCAGCAGAGAAAACAAAGCCATTTTTCTGCTGCATAATGTTAGATAGCGTGTCGGAAAGCATTTGTCAGGACAGTCGTAGCGCTGCGGGGACCATGGTACAAGATCATCTGTCTTTATGATTAGGCTCAGTGGGGGAGGGGGCGGGAGGCAGGGGGTGTCAAGATGGCGGAGAGTTTTTAGGGAGCTGTTTCTATTCAAAATCTTTGACGACGGCCGCTCTCAAATAAAGCCATACAAGTTTGAAATATCTGGCGGTCGGTGGTCCAGTGGTTTAGACTTTGTCACCAATGCGAGAGGTCAGGTTCGAGTCCCACTCAGGACAAAGAATTTTTCCTTCTCTTATGTGGCACCGTTCATTCGGGCCGATCGTCGGGGGTTCTCTCCGGGTGCTCCGGCTTCCTCCCCCTCTGCTTTGGAAATGTTCATCCCACAAAATGTGAAAATAACTAACGCTATTTCAAATTCCGACACTTAAATTGCTGAGCTGACCTTTTGCACCACGTGATTTGTAATGTGTTCATGTCCAGTGTGTGAGAGAATTCACGTGAGCGCGTGCTGGAATCAGTTCGCCGCGCTTTGAGCCAATTCAAGAAACTGGGTAAAGCGCCTACACAATATACAGTTATTTGATTATCATTATTATATGAGCATGAGCATTCACATGCATTTATATTGCACTAACGTGTCAATAAAGTACTGGTAGTTTTCTGGGTTCATAATAAATATAATTATAATTGTGTGTTGAATAGGCGCTTTACCCAGTTTATCGCCCATTTTACGTATTTTTACGAAAAGGTTGTTCAAATGCCTTCATTTTCTACACTTTGGAAATTCATCCAATTATACTGAATAGGTTCGTGGCAGAGCTCTCTAGCTTTGACAGATTTTGTGTAAAAAAAAATTTCTGAGGTAGGCGTGGTTTGCACATAAGGCCAAATATCTATGAAAAGACTTCTTGAAATTACTCATCATCCCGGCATTTTGTCACGTGTGACAACTGCAAATATGACATGAACTACTGCACTATTAGAGCTTTAGTATAAAAAATAACAGAGCTTTTAGACAAACACATAGCTTTTAGTACCCAGGGAATGTTCACTTTTGTAATGTAATAGCGACACGATGCGCGGTTTCCAATTAAAAAAAAAAAAATCTTTTTTCTTTTTGGGCATTTTTACACAGGCAAACATAGACGAGAAACAGTAACATTGACAGTGTACAGACCGGGCGCAGTTCACACATTTTTTTCATCTTATTTTCAAATGTGAGCTGCACCTGGAAAATACCTCCTTGGGTTTCGGGAGCCGGGGTGGCCGAATGGTAGAGCGTTGGACTTCCAATGCTCGGGTCGTGAGTTCGTATCCTGGCTGGGGCCAAATATTTGTGCTGGCTTTTTCATCGTTGCCCCGTCTTTGATATCACCCGTATGTGGTGGAAAAGGACGTTAAACCCCAAACACCCACCCACCCTCCTTGGATTTCCACTTGCCGCTGTGAAAGGAAGGGGTGGACGGGACGATCGGTGGTCTAGTGGTTTAACGGACTTTGTCGCCAGTGCGAGAGGTCAGGTCAGGAAATCTACTCCATCCCATAAAAATGGTAAAGGTTTTGTTTGCACTGCGAAAACCACAACTTGCGATTTTTTCCCCCTAGGGTCTCAGAGAAGAAAGACAGGTATACGTTTCATTGCGTCTCCGTGTCTGGCTATAGAGGCAAACACGAGAGCAGTCTTCCTTGTACCAAGGGTTCTCTGGCAAAATATCCGTGGCGATATTTATCAGAGATCCCGTGGTACAACACTGGGGGTGAAACAAAATGGACGGGCGGTTATCGGGTGCTACACCGCTTTAAATCATTGCACCGCCAATCAGCAGGTTCCCACACGCCATAGCACCGCGTTTTTCTAAACTCAAAACGCCATAGCACCGGAAAAACGCTTTGGGTTTTCAGTTGTCGGTTAGAACGAGTGAAAGAGGCCGTTTACCACCCAGAAGCCGACCTGCACTGATACGTTACTGTTATCATTATTGAAACGATGTCACAATTCATGCCTAATGTGAAAACCAGCCGTCCAAAAGCTAGCCCAGAACAGGCGCGCGTCACGGACGTTGACGTATCGACGCAACACAGGGCACTGACCGAGTTTTTTTCCTCGTCAGTATTTGCACTGCAGCTCAGTCAGTGTCTCAACCGCGGCCCGTCCTGTGACAAGGTTTGTGCTGAAATGATCATTATCGTACAGTTTTGTCGATATCACGCAGTGTGCACATTCGTGATTCCCGTCAGTGGTACTGTGAGCCGAATTTGCAATAACACGTTCCAAAATGAAACAAAAAGAAAAAAAAGAAAGAAAGAAAGAACAACAACAACAACAACAACAAAAACCAAACCCATTAAAAAAAACACACAAACAAAACAAAGAACAACAGAATCAAACAGAACAACTCCGACAAACAAACAAAAGAAAAGAAAACAAAACACTGACAGAGACAAACAAACAAACAAACAAACAAACAAAACAAAACTGAATGTAGCACGGAGTGTTCCGCGCGTTACAATTAAGACATTTTCCAAAAATTTAATATTGCTTATGTTTGATGACTGCACGACTCGTCTGCCGTTCTCTAGTACAGTACTATTATTTTCGTGGTCGTGTTCTGCTCCTGTGCTGTAAGGAACGCTATTTAAAAACCTGTGGAAGAGGTCGGTTTCAGCCGAAACAAACCTGTCCCGGAATGCTGCAACGCGTTTTGTTTGCGTAGACCGCTTGGGCAATCAATGCATGGCACGCACAACAGACCTTGGCTGGGTTAAATATAGGATTGGAGAGTACATTTCAGTCGATGGTCACGTGGAGTCACGTGGGGTCATTGCTTGGTGGATGTGTGTGTGTGTGTGTGTGTGTGTGTGTGTGGCGGGTAGAGGAGGGGGTAGAGGATGGGGAGGGAGGGACGATAGTGCAGGGGGGGGGGGGGTGGATCTCATAACATGGGGATGTCGGTCGAGTTTGGAAAAGCGGTCGCTGACTGGCTTGTGCAGACGAAAGAAGAGTGTTCAAAGTTAAATGGTTGCTGATTTTCAACACCTCTCCCCGGGGTATCGTTGCCTCGGTGCGGTGCTATCCAACCCACTTAACATTTCTTGAGTTTTGCATGGGGGAGGAAACAAAACGCTTTCCGAAGTGTGAAAAAAAAATAAAAAATACAGAGTCGACCGTGCAAGCGCAGTCAACTTTGTCAAAATTGCAGAGTTTTCAGCGTCCCTGAAACCCCAATAAAAGCTAAGGGCAGCCTCATTTTACAGCTCAGTTTGCGTTTTGACACTGAGCGAGAAAGATCGTGCAGCACCCAACATCGGCTAGACACTATAACGATGTGTCTCGCTCACTGACCAAAAGCCAAATAATGTCACGGCAAGCCCGTGCTCTGGTTTTATAAGGGTCCTCGAAGCGCTGAAAACTCTGCAACTGTGACAGAGTTGCCTGGATTGTGCACGGTCGAAGGAGTCGCAGTTTTTAAAAACGCAATGTTTGCGGCTTTTTGCTGAGATTGCAGACCTTTAAGGCATCTGCTACAGCCGAACGTGCCACCTAAACTCAAACCAAAATGTTAAGCAACCCTTCTTTGAAATCCTCAACATCGTTTAACAACATTTAAATCTTAATCAGACTCATAAAATCAGTTCATTTGCACTTGGTGCTAACATTTAACAGCCCATTTGATGTACTGAATATCACAAAAAGCCAAAGTGTCAAATCAAAGCACCGTACTTCATTCCACAAGAATGGGACTGATTTCCAGTGTTTCACTTCTTATAAAAAAAGGTTTGAATTTAAAGGTGCGCAGAAAACAAAAACAAACAAACAAACACAAACAAACAAACAAACAAAACTGCTGCCCACTTGTACAGCTTTGTCATGAAAAACAGATCCCTGTCTTCCACTCAGCCACGAATTAGTCTTTGTGGCTTGCGCGGCTTTAAGCCCTAAAAACTCACTCACTCACCCCTGTCTTCCACATTCACACACAGTCAGTCACTTCTGCCGTGTTTACTACTGTCAGTAACGGGTATAACCTCCCCTGGTCGGAATCACCTCCCGGCACCTTTTTGGCACACTGCGGACCAGTCGTTTGAGCCTTTCCCGGTCCAAAGTGTTCCACCCCTCTTGCACCGTGAAAATATACACACGGCGAACTAAGTTGGTCAGCTAAACCTGTATTGAAGTCCGAGCGCATTAGCACGTGAAAAAAAAAATGCATTGTTTTGTGAAAGGGTGCTTAACTTGTGTTCCTCGAGTTTATTAGACCACTGCGTCGCAAAGAACACTTCGAATTTCAATGGGTTCACCGTCGGCTTTTTGCATAATGGAGGCCATCTTCAATTTCTTGCATGATGGAGATCACTGTGACCTAGCGTCTTGTACAATGGAGTTCGCGTTCAAGTTCTTGTGTAATGAAGTCTGCCTTGAGCATCTTGCATAACGAAGTCTGCCTTGAATGGAGTTCGCAAAGCTAGAAGAACGGCTTCAATGTCCAAACAGGTGGGTGGGTGGGTGTTTGGGAGTTTAACGTCCTTCTCCGCCACGTATGGGTGATATCAAAGACGGGGCAACGAGAAAAAGGCCAGAAGAAATATTTGGCCCCGGCCGGGATTCGAACTCACGGCCCGAGTATTGCAAGTCCAAAGCTCTACCGTTCGGCTATCCCGGCTCCCCCAATGTCCAAATGGACTATCACTCCAGTCAAAGATTTAAAGCTTCGCAAGTGACCTTTTTGCGTTCGAATCCCGGCTAGGAGCCAGAAATTTGAGCAGGCCTTTTCCTCGTTGCCCCGCATTTGATATCACCCTTCATTGGTGGAAAAGGACGTTACACCCGTAAATAGCCAAACCAGACATGAAACCTAACCTAAAGACTGGTAGAGCGTTGGCTTTTCAATGCCCAGGTCGTGAGTTCGAATCCCGGCTTCGGCCAAATATTTGTGCTGGCCTTTTTCTCGTTGACCCCGTCTTTGATACCACCCTTACGTGGTGGAAAAAGACGTTAAACTCCCAAACATCCACCCATCCTGTATACAACGACGTTAGTCACTCCAAAACGTGATGTACTCTTCTCGCGTGCTTTCCCGCCGCTTGTGCCGCGACGCTCAAGTCAAGGACAAATATTTTCACCCGCTGTTGACACATTTTCTTTTCTTCCACAGTCAAATACTCCAGCATTCAGTTTACTGGCCTGAGGCCTTTTCTGCACTGGGCCAACAGTACGCGTGAAAGTAGTGTCCACATTATCTCACCTTGACCCAAATGGCCTTGTTCCCTTGAATGACAGGAACGCGCTTGCGGAGGCGCGAGTCGAAGTGTTCGGCGCATATATATACGGCAAGCCAAAACAGCCATAAGTCCCGAATTGGTACGCGTACTAATTCGAAATAATGCGCGTACTATGTTCACCAATCCCAGCTCCCCATTCCTATCACGTGAGAATAGCAGGCGTAGTATAACAAAACAGTACGTGTAATATTTCGAAATAGTATATGTACTATTTGTCACGCGTACTATTTGTCACAATAGCCGCTATTTGTGCTGGCTTTTTCATCGTTGCCCCGTCTTTGATATCACCCGTATGTGGTGGAAAAGGACGTTAAACCCCCCAAACATCCACCCCACCCACCCACAATAGCCGCGAAATAGTCTTTGTAGATTGCCCTTAACTAACTAACTAACTAACTAACTAACTACTATTTGTCACGTGCTGGGAATGGGGCCTTAGGATTGGTCGACTTAATACACGTGCTAAAGACATAATACGCGTACTATTTCGATATAGTACACATGTATACTATTTCGGGACCTACGGTTGCATTCGCTTGCCGATGAAACAGTCTCTGTCACGTGGTAGGAATGCAGCACTGGGATTGGTGGACATAGTACACGTACTATTTATCAGTTAGTACGCGTACTATTTATCAGTTAGTACGCGTACTATTTATCAGTTAGTACGCGTACTAATTCGGGGCTTTTGGCTGATTTGGCTTGCCGTACGGCGTACGCATACATACCCACACGAGCACACTGCGATGAACAAATCGCAAAAGCCGTGCAGGAGGAAGGAGCTGTCAGCTTACAAACTGTGCATGCACCTCTGTGGTGGGGAGTGTAAAGGGTTTACGTAAAGCGATGACTTTGCCAAACTCCAGGGACAAAACAAAGATGTAACCTCTTTATTCCCTGTGAAACCTCTTTATTCTCTGTGAATACTTCTGTGCGAAGACGGCATTCAGGTATGTGTTCCTTATTGTGTGTGTGTGTGTGTGTGTGTGTGTGTGTGTGTGTGTGTGTGTGTGTGTGTGTGTGTGTGTGTGTGTGTGTGTGTGTGTGTGTGTGTCTGTGTGTGTGTGTGTGTGTGTGTGTGTCTGTGTGTGTGTGTGTGTGTGTGTGTGTGTGTGTGTGTGTGTGTGTGTGTGTGTGTGTGTGTGTCTGTGTGTGTGTGTGTGTGTGTGTGTGTGTGTCTGTGTGTCTGTGTGTGTGTGTGTGTGTGTGTGCGTGTGTCTGTGTGTGTGTGTGTGTGTGTGCGTGTGTGTGTGTGTGTGTGTGTGTGTGATATTATTTAAGAAAAAAAAGTGTGGCAGTACCAGGTGTTTGATTTCACACACTCTAACTCAGTTATAACGTGGCACAATACAGTTTCTGAGTCGTAAGTTAATATGTATCTCGTTTTTTTGTGTGTGTTTTGTTTTAATGACGGCCACTACAACTAGCGAGATCAAGGCCCAGTTCGTCTTTTTTTGCCTTTAAGAAAATTCTGCTGTGGGGTGCAGACAAACTGATGTATAGTCAACGATAAAATGACATGTACAAAGCTTCCAAAATGCCTGTATGAATGCTACGTTTCACAAAGGGTGAAATCAAATCTCGTCGCTTTTCATTTGAATTTTCAAAAGGAAGGGAAAATTTTCAGGAAGAAGCCTCAAGCTCCCCAAAATACTGTATACCACTTGCCCCCTTAGTTGTGTGCAGTGGCAAGATGGACGGATTGAAAGCGCTGACTTCTTGGTAAGCCCGAAAGCCAAACTTGGGAACGGTGCCTTTAAGCGTACTGAATTGTCAGCTTCAGCACGTGTTTATATTTTTTTGTCACTTCCGGCCTTGGCGGATACAATATATCCTTTAATGGCTGCCGTAGCTAAGAAAATGAACAACAACACAACACAACAACAACAACAAAACAAAACAACAAAAACGACAAACCTACCCAAAACAACCACATAACAGGTGAGGGAAATATAAAAACAAAGCAATAAGAAGGAAGGATGGATGGGTGTTTGGGAGCTGAACGTCCTTTTCCACAACGTATGGGTGATCTCAAAGACGGGGCAACGAGAAAAAGGCCAGAACATATATTTGGCCCCAGCCGGGCTTCAAACAATAAGAAAGAGGGAAAGAAGGGTAGTCGGGTGGGTGTTTGGGAGTTGAACGTCCTTTTCCACCAACTCCGGGTGATATCAAAGGCGGGGCAACGAGAAAAAGGGTCAGCACAAATATTTGGCCCCAGCCGGGATTCGAACGTTGAAAGTCCAACGCTCTACCATTCGGCTATCCTTGCTCCCCGATAGATAGATAGAGGGAAAAAAGAGGGAAAGAAAGAAAGAAAAATACAAGGGTGGGTGGATGTTTGGGGGTTTAACGTCCTTTTCCACCACATACGGGTGATATCAAGGACGGGGCGACGATGAAAAAGCCAGCACAAATATTTAGCCCCAGCCGGGATACGAAATCACGACCCGAGCATTAGAAGTCCAGCGCTCTACCATTAAGCCACCCGGCTCCCCAGAAAACAAACAAACAAACAACAGCGCGACACAGAAGAATGACACTTCGTGTCCTAGGGACACTCGAACTAGCTGAATGCCCTCAGTGACTGTTCCTCGATCGAGAAGTAAGTCATGTTTGCATCAGAGATCTCAAGTGCCTGCTGAGTAAACTCGGGTGCATGTGTATTATATCTGGAGTGTCCTTGAGACATGCAGTGTAATATCGGTCAGTATGATAGCTGAAGGACCGACAGGAAAGCGAACGGCAGCTAATGCGGTATGTCACTGACAATACCAAATACGCACAATCATGCACGTTTAGAGAGAGTGTTTGGGGAGTACTGATGCTGTTGTAGGGTGCCATGTGCAGCGTTATATTCAGAATTTTAATGTAGCAACCGTCTCTTGGATATCCGTAGACCTTGGCACGTAGCCTGTATCATCACGAACCCGGATGTTCAGTAAGAGTTGCGTCCCTTGAGGGATGGGACGTTCGTTTCCAAAATGGCCTCATCCCGGTGAGTTTGAATCGATGAAAGTGCAAGAACTAACTAAAAAAACACAAGATTTAGGCAAACTTCAAACCCATAAGCGGAAAGAAATTTGAAATTATCCAAAGAGCAAGAGAAATGTTTACTGGACCATCGACATTGGAGATAAAGCGAAAAGAAATAACTGCACACAAAACAGGGGCATAACGGAAACTACTGGTAGCGGCGCCCGCCACCCCCTGAAGGAACCGGTGACGGCCATGGATTCGCGAACTGTTAATCGGAGAGCTTGATCCGATATCTCAGTGTGGGTTTCTTCTCTAGTTGTACGCTGAATTTATTCACGTGTGTCGCATTTTGTCTTTAAACGCTCAGTTTCCAAGTTTACCGGGGCTGAGCCCTGTTCCGGGTCCGTCGATAACTCCAAGCCCCTGCGACGACGGCCAAGTCGGGCTAACCGAGACCGAGCCGAGGTAAGTGAAACCTAAGAAGGAAAAAACAAAAATACTCGGTGACAAGGAAAGTGGACAGTTGCGAACAACTTTGAGGTCCCCGTGTTATTTCACAGTGTGCACAGAAGCAGCTTTGTGCTCTGCCACGAAAAATGCGTGCTTGTTGCGGCAAGGGAGACAACTCGTGCAGGCAAGAATCTCGAAACAGGCTGAGAATGTACTGTGCTGGTGAATGCGACAGTTTTCACCGCTTCTGTGCACACTGTGAAAACACCGAGTATTATTGTTTTTTCCTTCTTAGGTATCACTTAGCTCGGCTCGGTCTCGGTCAGCCCGACTTGGCCGTATTCGCAGGGGCTAGAGTTATCGATGCACCCGGAACAGGGTTGACCGGGGCTCAAAGAAGCCAGGTCATGTTTTGGAACAGCTTCGCTCGTGAGTGCGCCTGTACTCTCGAAGTACTCCATGTTAAGGAGGAGTACAGCTCATGATGGTGTACAATGACAACGACAGTGACAATGAATGACAATGACAATGAAACTTTATTTTTCAACGGTAGAAACTGTAGCACACGTGCCAGTTTATAATTTGCCGTTGCTAAACTACAACATGTAAAACAAAAGAAGAGACAAGAGACCCCCCCCCCCAAAAAAAAAAAAAAAAAAACCCAACAAAAAACAAAACAAAAACAACAACAAACAAACAAACAACAAACATAAAAACCCAAAACAAACAAACAATAAAAAACACAGACTACAAGTAAGATAATATTAAGTCAGCGTGAGAATAACAGCCTGACATGTATACATTGCGCGAGCGGTCGAACATTCAAATGAAACTTTATTTTCCAACGGTTAAAGTTTTAGCAGAGAAGAACGCCAATTTATTAACTTGCCGTTGCTACACACTACTAAAACACATCTAGGAAAGAAAATTAAAACATTAAAATCAAATATTTACAGGTCTCTCTCTCTCTCTCAAGCACTCATCCGCATACGCGGGGAGGGGGGGGTGGGGGGAGAGGGTGGGCGGGGGAATGGTGGTGTTCTGAACTGTTTGATCACGTGTACGAATCGAAGCAGCCGTGGCACACTGACCTAGAAGGCGAGACGTATGAAAATGTGGCCAACGAAGACGCGCACTGAGCGAAGCAGCGGCCTGCATTCGCTATATTGATTGACGTCCTCCCGGCTGACTTCCCGGTCGTTCACCCCGGCCTTTTCAGTCCTAGGGCTGAAGTGGTCGTGCTCGACAGCCTTTTGCGCTACTCTTGCGTTCGGACTTCGTTCTGAGACTGACAGATGAAACTGCAACGTACGCGTTAGGTGAACACGAGTGTACGTTAAAGATCTAAGCTCCCAACAAAAAGCTTTCCGAAGTGTGAAATTTTTTTTTTGTTACAGAGTCGACCGTGCAAGCACAGTCAACTCTGTCACAGTTCCAGAGTTTTCAGCGCTTCGGGGACACTTATAAAACTGACCAAAGCACGGGTTTGCCGTGATATTATTTCGCTTTTGGTCAGTGAGCGAGACACATCGCTACAGTGTCTAGCGGA
>JACVVK020000087.1:1432500-1437500 GCA_018292915.2 Batillaria attramentaria
GAAACGTTTCATTTCATGGAGAACGTTACACGTATTTCAGCTGTTGATACAGGCAGGTTGAAACTTCAGTAGGCATACATAACAAGCATATATGTGGTTACAAGAGCTGCGTTACTTGTAAACACCTTCGTCAAGTGCTTTATTGAGTTTAGCATTTTTATGTACGATCCACGGACAGTCTCAAGCTAACGAAGAAGAAGAGGAGGGGGGGGGGGGGGAGAGGCCCCATCTGTGGTTTATCGTGAAAGAGAAGTCGCCACATCTGTGGGAAGATTTACTGATAGACAAACCGAGACCCCACCCACAATTGACCGGATCGCGGCAAGGGAGAAGCGGGAAACTGGGACAGGGTGTCCCAGTGACACAGTTTCTCCTCCTATTTCAGGTCGTGCGGTAAGAGTATCGGAACCGACAAGAGTCTGTATGTATACAGACTCTGGTATGGTATGGTATGGTATGGTATGGTATGGTATGGGACGGGACGGGACGGGACGGGACGGTATTGGATGGGATGTGATGGTATGGTATGCTATGCTATGCTATGCTATGCTATGGTATGGCTTGGTATGGTATGGCTTGGTATGGTATGGTATGGTATTGCCGTTGCTATACTACATGGACAAAATGTACTGCCAACAGACAAAAAATGAGAGTAGGTAAGGGCAAAGCACGCACACGCGCGCGCACACACACACACACACACGCGCGCGCACACACACACACACACACGCGCGCGCGCGCGCGTATTGTTCACACGCATCTATACAGAACATTAATCGTGTTAACAGAAAACGTGTAGGTATTGTTCATTACACATGTTAATTATTTATGTTGGTGAAAATAAAAGTAGGTATGTTTGGGGAGAGAGAGAGAGAGAGAGAGAGAGATCCGTATCGCTGCGCACAGCACACAACAGCATATCACAGCACAGCACACCCTAATTACCGACTCTTCTCACTTACCGTGCTCTTTTCCCTGGCCCGATACAACTGTGCTCGTCACATCATATATTAGCTACCGAAAAAAAAAAAATCCCTGAGAAAAGGATATGGTAATCTAATTGCAACTAGGCCAGGCCGTGATAGAGCTGGGAAATGAACCACCCAGCCCGCAGCGGGCAGTGACACTCACTTTGCGGCGCATTCAGAGCGTGACTGGGTGGAAGGCATTAAATTGCAGTCACGGGGGTAGGTGGCTTTCAGTGGAGAACAGGGGGTCGCTGGTATGCTGGGCACTGGCACTGCAGCTGCACTGTCGGTAAAAACCGCTGTAGTATATGTTTGATTGCATGTACTGGGGCACTTCAACAGCACTTCCTTGTATAAAACTGGATACATTGAATTGTAAGTAGATTTTCTCTCTCTCTCTCTCTCTGTCTATTTGCTGTATAGATTCTGACTGAGATAGCTCTTTCACTTCCTCTAAAATCGGAGACACTGACTTTATTTAAGACTGCTTTTGACTGCGCTTAGTGAAACGAGCGCAGTGTAAATATCTTTTAGCCTTGTCAAATCCATTTCGGCGGTAGTTGTTCTGACGTGGGTGGGTGGCTTTCCGTGTCGGACTTGAGTGCATTGCAAATGGATTTTTTTCTTCTCTTTTTCTTTGTGTCTGTTGCTTTTTCACTCAGCTGTATTGGTTCTGACCAGGGTAAGCTCAGTTGCTATTTCTGTCGTGTACAATGACTTTTTAAAGACTGCTGTTGATTTCACTTAGCGAAGTGGTTCAACAGACACCTTTCGTGTAAAGTGTGACTGCGTTGTCAATGGTCTTCAGCCGTATACATTCCGTCACAGTTCCGCAATACTTACTCCCTTGACGTGATAAGCTAGCTCACTGACTCTAAAAACAAACAAACAAACAAACAAATGATCCGGGAAAAACCCTGCTGGTTGACTGCGTGAGGTCAGTGGGTGGTTCAGCAGACAACTAGGTACGCGTAGAAGACTAACTGCATTGTCAGTACTAACGAAGTCTTTATTCAGCTGTATTGATTATGATGTGACAAGCTCTTCTTATTGGGCACACTGACCATTTTGTTTTACAATGCCGTTTTGGTGCTGGTGTATTGTTTGGGGGCGACAACTTCCATTAGCGGATTAAGTTTTTTTTCCACCTAAAGGTCATCGCAGATGTACATTTAATCTACACTTTGGCAAAAATACAACGACTGGTGTCTCCTATATCTACAAGGGACAAAGGAATGTACAAGTGCTTTGTTAGTAGGGTTTTTATGCAGGCTGATCTGCTGCTTAAAAATCAAACGGCATTGCTTCTGACGGGATAAGCTGTTTTAGCTTTTCAGTCCGGGTACGTTTACTCCTGTAAGCGCGCGGAGGTTTGCGGAAGGTCGCTGTAAGCTGCATTCTCAAAGCGAGTCCTGCATTATGACTGTGTTCATTTTCAGATGATTTATTTGACGTTTTTGGAATAGATTGCTGGTCCCTAGTCGCTGTTTATCTTTTTTTTGTTGTTGTGGAGCCGGGATAGCCGACCGGTAGAGCGTTGGACTTTCAATGCTCGGGTCGTGAGTTCGAATCCCGGCTGGGGTCAAATATTGTCCTGGCCTTTTTTTCTCGTTGCACTGTCTTTGATATCACCCTTACGTGGTGGAAAACGACGTTAAACTCCCAAACACCCACCCTTGTGTTACCCCTGTGCTGTATTGGGTGTCACGCGTTGTAGCTATGCTCTGTATGTGTGTTACTGTAGGCATTGCGTGTAGCATGTGCTATGTATGTAATGCTATGTATGCTGTGTGTGTGTGTGTGTGTGTGTGTGTGTGTGTGTGTGTGTGTGTGTGTGTGTGTGTGTGTGTGTGTGTGTGTGTGAGAGAGAGAGAGAGAGAGAGAGAGAGAGAGCTCAGAACTCAAAACTCAGAACTCAAAATACTTTATTTGACAGGTTAACGACCCATTCAAATAGAGGTGGTTACACTCAAAATGCTTTTGGAGTAAGCGTAAATTAATATGAATTAATATATGCAACAAAACAAAACACATAGAAAAATAAGATAAAATAAGAAAACAAATAGAAATCAAAATCCAACACTGACTCACCAGGCCATCCCCGCACTCGGCTTTCTGAGTTTGAAATAACTCTAGACGTCCCATTTCCAACGAGACAGTGAATTTAAAACCTAAAGACCGGCCCCCGTAGTGTAGTGTTACCACTTCGGACTATGGGCCGGGAGACCAGGGTTCGAGTACCAGCCGAGGCAAGCGGCATTTTTCCTAACTAGGTCGGCGGGTGTGCGATGGGCCCAATGGGGAGGCTGTTGCCACACAGCCGATCTTCACCCACTTCACGGGTGCGACTTTGGGGGTGCTTCCCTTGGTATGACACGTCTTATGATGTGGATGATTACACGGCCGGCACCGTAGGTGCCGTAGTTCCCGGGCCTGGTTAATGATGGGATATTTATGACAGGAAGCGTGGAATGAGGCCCTGTCCCGCAGTCCCAAACCACACGGACCTCCATAGCATCATCTTACCATCATCCTCATCTCCATCATCATCATGCATAATAAAAATCGCCCCAGCTTCCGAGCCCTCCGTGGATTCCACCCATTACCAGGGAGGAACACCACTGGAGCCGGCAAAGAGTTGTGGCAGCAAAAACAAAAACAACACACACACACACACACACACACACACACACACACACACACACACACACACACACACACACACACACACACACACACACATACTTTTCTAAAGAACGTACGGATCAATGTTTCCTGAAATGCCCATCCAAGAACCTCTCTCTAATCTCTTTTAATGTCAAAGCCGTATGTCGCTCGGGTTCAGTCAGCTAAACAGACTCGACACGTCTAAAATATGCGCGCTGTTTCTACAGAGACCATTATTTTTTCCCCGTATTTTGTTGAGAGCAGCCGTATGCTGGATCGCTAACGCCAGACATGCTGATTATTTTGTAGACTCTGTTGTGTCAGCTTCCACACGATTCCATTACAGTAGATAAAGTTTCCTCCTAAGTTGCATTTTGTCCTCCTAAATTAGTGTCTGTCTTGCGTTTCTTCGTTTCAAAGGTGTTTTGCAGCGTTTTCTCAACCGATGGAAGCTCTACCCTTACAAGAAACAAAAAATAAAGTGCTGACTGGATCTTTCAGTTTAGACAAACGTTGAAGGGAGGAGGGTGTGTTTGTGTGGGGGTGTTGTGAAAGTTTCAAACTTACCTCTCTTAGCCGAAAGTGTACTTCGGCAACTGTGGGGGCAGCCGGGGTGGCCGAATGGTAGAGCGTTCGACTTGTAATGCTTGGGTCGTGGGTTCGTATCCCGGCCGGGGCCAAATATTTGTGCTGGCTTTTTCATCGTCGCCCCGTCTTTGGTATCACCCGTATGTGGTGGAAAAGGACGTTACCCCCCCTCCCCCCCCCCCCCCCCCACACACACACCCTCGGCAACTGTGGCCTTCATTATAACGGCAGGGAACTAGAATATGATTTCGTGTTTGTATAATTTCATTTTGCTTATAACCTTGGCGATAAAAAACGAAAGTTGTATCCCCTATATGGCGAACTTATGTACATAACTTAACATTTCTCTCTTTCCAGAACCCTCGCTCTTCTCTCCGCGGGTCGCGTGACAGAAATGGTGACATACCACGACTCTTGAGTCCACCTTATGACGTGCTGAACGCTGATTGGACAAGCGCCAGTTCCAAGGACTCTGCTCTGGAACAATGTTTTCGCCACACTTAGCGTACTTCCTCAATGTGAAAAGAAGAATCCATCATTCCTGTGCTGGAACAGCAGTGACACCTTTCAGTCTTTGAGGCAAGTCCAACGTGTTGGAATACGTTTACCGAAGTTTCTTGAGTGTGTGTTTTGTGATTTTGTTTTCTCTCGTTTGCCGGGGTACTTTTCGGAGCGGCCGTAAGACGCACAGTCAAAAGAAAAAAGAAAAGAAAAAGGAAACAGCATTGCATGACGTTCTCTGATACGCACGTTCTAGTTTCCCACTTGTGATCATAG
>JACVVK020000087.1:1440000-1460000 GCA_018292915.2 Batillaria attramentaria
TCCTTCAGTAACGCTTTGCTGTCCAAATGACTGACTTCACTCCTTCGTGTAAGCGACTTGGAAAACGTTATTAGGGTGGTTTTGGTTTAGCAGAAGGTCTGATGGAAGTTTGTATTTGAAACTGTAATTTTTGGGGAAGTCAGGTCAGTGCAGCAATGTGACATCACAACTTTGAAGTCTATCTCCTACATCAGTATTTTGTTTGGGGCAAAAACATTCGTTTCCTATTGTTGGATGCCTTGTTTCAAAACGCTTAGGGGTCATATGGAGGCAGATGGAGGGCATAGAGAATTTTAAACAGCGACCTGGACCCGCATGTAAAAGTCAGGGTTAGGGAGTTTAGCCCCGGGTTAGAGTCTAACCTCGAACTAAACTAGCTCTAGGGTTAAATTTTCTGTTGTTTTTTTGTTTTAAATCAGGAAGCGGGTCATTCCACCATGGTGCCTAAGCCGTTATAGAAGGATTTTTGTCTTTCTTTCTTCACTTCCTTTTTTAAAATTTAATTTTGTTTTGGGGTTTCTTTTGTCCTAGTCTGGGTTAGGCCCGTAGCCGTGGGTTAAATTAACCTCGAGTTCTACATACGGGCCCTGGTTCCTACGTTAGCAAAGGATGTAAGCAGCTGCAAGAGCCAGCTTCCTCTCTCTCTCTATGTGTGTCTCTAGTGACACTTAGATACTTACCCGGTGACAGCATCTCACTGGATGACAGTGTTACGTGTGGAGATATGTTTGGAGAGCCTGTCGTCTTATCGAGGATAACGATGACACACAGGCGAACACTTCCTCACGTAGCGAGTTCTTATGGTCTGCGTAATGTCTCTTTCACTCACAGAAGACACGTGAGCGCGTAGAGAGGTTATAACCGTGTGGAGTTTATTACAGCAATTCTCTGGTGTTACACTGCACTTTCAAGCTTCGCACATACAAGCTTCTCTCGTGCACACCCAATCTTAAAAAAAACAACAACAAAAAAACAAAAAAAACAAAAACCAGCTGTTATCTACCAGCATACAAACAAAACACAAACAAAAGGCACAGCCACGCTCGTAACAGACAGCGAGTCAAGAAAAGCTTACAGGCGACGTGAATATTGAGGTGTCAGCTAGTATTGCGCACAACCGTTGAGTAGAGGAATTTGAATTTCGCTTACACAGCCTGCAGTCAGCAGTGTGTTGCACTCAAAGCTTTACTGATCATTAAGATCGGCTATTTCGAGCACATAATTATGCGCACACAAGCACACAAGAGCGTTCTGAAACATGTGTTGCTTTTGTGGTGAGTAATCTTAGCCTAGTAATCATACCATATTGGCTTTTAATATATAGCCTGCCGCCCCCCCCCCATCTCCCGGTCCCCCCCCCCCTGCAATGTAGGCCAATGGGCGTCTATTCAAATGGACATGCGCACGTCGCTTGTAATGCGTTGCGTAAAGTTTCCACTTTGCAAAATTAAGAGTGCACATTTGAATACATCTCGCATGCCTTTCTTGTACCGGGCTTTTTGGAGAGAGAGAGAAAAAAAAATGTAAAGCCGTGAAAGGTTTGCGCACACTTATATACACCTCTGAAGAGCATTGACGTTTTAACAGTGCACATTTGAATACATCTTGCATGCTTTTTTGTACCGGGCTTTTTGGTGAGGGGAAAAAAAAAAAAAAAAAGTAAAGCCGTGAAAACATCTCTCAAGAGCATTAACTTTTTGAGCCAGTCAGAACATAGGCCGAACTTCACTGCGATTTAAAGTTGTCACAAGATTTTACATAACACAGAAATAATAATAATAATAATAATAATAATACATAGCTTTTATAGAGCGCCGTTCTCCAACTTCAAGGACTCGCTGCGCGTTAAAGCACACACACACACACACACACACACACACACACACACACACACACACACACACACACACACACACACACACACAGAAGACATCGGTCGCTCACGTGTGTACGGCCATGTAATTTGTGCTGGGCTGAGTGCTGGGAACACTTTAAAAAAAAAATCAAAATCCAACCCACTTTGAATACATCACGGGGTGCAATCAACATGGACGCGGGTTTTTCCAGTGCTACTCCGCTTCAAAAGTTTTGACAGGGATTGCTGTCACGCAAAGCACTTTTTATGTTTGAATTACATGTATCAGCATGCACACGTTTCTCCGTTGCAGTAACGCGTTAGTCAAAAGTCGTTGTCTGATAAACAGCCCTTTTTCCTTTCAAGCCGGCAAACAGAAGCCCGGCCGTTGGAGACACTCCGTGCTACTGACTAACAATTAAAACTGGAAACACTCGGTGGTAATGTTCTTCCTCTGAAAAACTATTGAAAGTTCCCCGTCGAAACCTGAGAACAGTCGGCGAGCGCGGGTTTAGCTTTGCTGCCCCGTCACTGTGGAACGCACTACCTACCGGCCCTGAGAGACCAGTCGGACATATATCGTTTCAAGTCTGACTTAAAAACGCGTTTCCGGCTGGCTTTCGACTAGGCCCACTTACCTCCTCCTGGTTCAGCTGCTGCTGCTGCTCTGTGTGTGTGTGTGTGTGTGTGTGTGTGTGTGTGTGTGTGTGTGTGTGTGTGTGTGTGTGTGCGTGCGCGCGCGCGCGCGAGCATATTTGTTGGTATGAGTGCCGGAGTACGCGCATTGAGTCACTTTGTGAGAATTTTGCGCTATATTAGAACAGTTCATTATTAATGTCCGAACGACATAGCTTGGTGGGCCCAGAAACAGTTAGCAAGGGCTTCACAGGTGTGTGTTTGGGAGTTTAGCGTCCTTTTTCCACCACGTATGGGCGGGCGATAGCAAAGACGGGGTAACGAGGAAAAAGGCCAGCACGAATATTTGACCCCAGCCGGGATTCTTCACAGGTCAGAGCTCAGCCCGAATAATCCAACTCAAAACTGAGTTGCCTCGCAAACGGAGAGCATGTGATTCGTCGCTGGGCTGAGTACTGAACGTTTAAGGGAAATTCCTTATTTGGCACCTGTGACACAAGTACTGTAAAAGGTCCGTATTCATCACCTGTGACACAAGTACTGTAAAAGGTCCTTATTCATCACCTGTGACACAAGTACTGTAAAAGCTCCTTATTCATCACCTGTGACACAAGTACTGTAAAAGGTCCTTATTCATCACCTGTGACACAAGTACTGTAAAAGGTCCGTATTCATCACCTGTGACACAAGTACTGTAAAAGGTCCGTATTCATCACCTGTGACACAAGTACTGTAAAAGGTCCGTATTCATCACCTGTGACACAAGTACTGTAAAAGGTCCGTATTCATCACCTGTGACAAAAGTACTGTAAAAGGTCCTTATTCATCACCTGTGACACAAGTACTGTAGAAGCTCCTTATTCATCACCTGTGACACAAGTACTGTAAAAGGTCCTTATTCATCACCTGTGACACAAGTACTGTAAAAGGTCCGTATTCATCACCTGTGACACAAGTACTGTAAAAGGTCCTTATTCATCACCTGTGACACAAGTACTGTAAAAGGTCCTTATTCATCACCTGTGACACAAGTACTGTAAAAGGTCCGTATTCATCACCTGTGACACAAGTACTGTAAAAGGTCCGTATTCATCACCTGTGACACAAGTACTGTAAAAGGTCCTTATTCATCACCTGTGACACAAGTACTGTAAAAGGTCCTTATTCATCACCTGTGACACAAGTACTGTAAAAGGTCCTTATTCATCACCTGTGACAAAAGTACTGTAAAAGGTCCTTATTCATCACCTGTGACACAAGTACTGTAAAAGGTCCGTATTCATCACCTGTGACACAAGTACTGTAAAAGGTCCTTATTCATCACCTGTGACACAAGTACTGTAGAAGGTCCATTTTCCATCAATTCTATTCTCACAAATCATTTTGAGCTCTTTTGGTAGTGTCTGGCACCGCACCACTTTGACACCTGCACAGGAACAGCGTCTCACAGGCTTGCACCGAGCCAAAAGACGGGTACACGCTACGCGAATAATCACAAGGAGTCAGCTAGTGTTGCGGCCACCGTTAACCGTCGAGTAGGAGAATTCGAATTTTCGCCGGCTCGCACAGCCTGTAGACGGCATTGTGTCGCATTCAGAGCTCTACTAATCTTTAGGACAGACTGGTTCGAGCGTGCAGGCGCACTCTTGTATGGACGTTCACTTCTTTTCTGGAATGCACGTAACTCGGTCGCTTTACACGTGGTCCGCCGTCCCCGAACGGTCGAAGACCTCGTCTGTTAATTACAAGGCATTTTAGTCCGGACGTTACCCAGTGATATGGTTACACATAATGAGGAAAACGTGTGGTTCACGGGAATACATGAGGACGGTGACACATTTAAAAAAAAAAGAAAGAAATGCACAGTATCCTGTTGCAGGGGCTTTAAAAAAATGGGGGGACACCCAATACCCAGATAAGAATAAAAGCCAATTTGTGGTCCCTGAAAACGTAGCGTCAAACGACCCAGATTACACAATGCTGTCTCTGGATACACGGCATTTAAAATGGATAAAAAGAGGGACAGAAAGTAGAGCAGGCGAAAATACCTCATTTCATCCCGTGCTAGTGTGAAGGCCTGAAAGCTGTTACAAAGGACTAGGGGGAAATGAAATTCGACATTCTATACGTTAAGGTGTCTCTATTTCCGTCGTAGAAGGAAAACGATGCCAGCGGAAAATAAGTTGTAGCTATAGGTTGTTGACCTCAGCCGACAAAGCTTTCTTTTATTGTGCTTTTACCAGGCTTTTTAAAATGCTGTACAGGGAACATCCAGATATCGAGTATAGACGTCTACCTCCCCGCCTCCCCCCCCCCACCTCCCTCCTCACAACCCCTTACTACTGGGGAACGGAAAGAGGGTATATTATGGCGAGGGGTACAGGGGTGCTTTGGCAGGAAGGGAGGAGGGGGGGGGTGTGTGGAGTGGTTACACGTATCATGCTACCGCACCAGTGACCTTGTTCATTGTGTGTGGTTCTGAATGTCAGGTTCTTTGCTTTCGCCATATGCATGAAACCGTGCATGTACGCCGCGGGGTGAACAAAGACGTCTTTCTCGTCCTTGCCCGGGTCCTCGAGATCAACTATACGTGGTGGAAATGGATGTTAAACTGCCAAGCACCCACCCACCCCTACCCCCAAAATAGTGAGGGTTCCTAAACGCACGATAACCAGTATGAGAGGCCGCACTGAAAGATATAAACTGACAGTATATTTTAAAAAGTCTGATTGGTTTGTGAGTAAATAGCATTGTGGAGGTTTGCACACTGAGCAGTGCTTAGCAGCAGCAGGCTTTCATTGCTTCACCCTTGAGTCTTGAGCGTTTCATAAAGGGACGGATATGCGCCGAAGAGAACCACCCCATCCCATCCCATCCTATCCCATCCCATCCCATCCCATCCCATCCCATCCCATCCCATCCCATCCCATCCCATACCATACCATACCATACCATTATGTTGCATCAGTTTCAGATGCCGAGCGTTGCCATCGAGCGAGTGCCGGATGGAGAGGGGAACCTCATCACGCTGGGCAAACTGTTTGGCGTGTGGACAGCACCCTGGCCATCCTTACCGGAACAGATCATGCGCTCACAGACCTTCACCTTTGACGACAGTGACGTCCTGCTTCTGGGCTACGCAAAATCTGGTTAGCTGGATCTAAAAATAATCTCCTCCCTCTCCATAGGAAATAATGATTATGGAATTCATTACAATGAAGTGACTAACTTCAACGTGAAGAGGAGAGTTTGTGACGTAAAATGACGCGATTCATTGTGACAATCATGACAAGAGTCGGTGGTTTGGTAACGGCCCCACGTATTTTCTAGGGCTCTTCTTCTTCTTCTTCTCTCTCCCTCTCTCTCTCTCTCTCTCTACCGGCTGGGGCCACATCTTTGTGCTGGCCTTTTTCTCGTTGCCCCGTCTTTGATATCACCCTTACGTGGTGGAAAAAGACGTTAAATTCCTAAACATTCACGCACCCACCCTCTCTCTCTCTCTGTTTTACTTCGTAGTGTATTACTCTTGCGCTGTATAGTGGCATGTGCTGTAGCTATGTGTTGTATGTGTGATACTGTGGGTAATCACATGTATGTCTTATGCTATGTATGTAATGTTATGTATGCCCTCTGTGTGTGTGTGTGTGTGTGTGTGTGTGTGTGTGTGTGTGTGTGTGTGTGTGTGTGTGTGTGTGTGTGTGTGAAGGACAGACAGTCAGAAAGACCTGTGCGTCTATGTTCTCATCCTTGGAAAATAAAGTTTCAGTCAGTCAGTCAGTCAGTCAGTCTCTCTCTCTCTCTCTCTCTCTCTCTCGCGTCTCTGACTCCCCCGAATTGCCGCAAACAGACCAACAACCGTCGCGGAAGGTAACTCTCTTAAATTTTTTTGCGCCATTTCTTTTGCGCACTTTCTTTGCTTTTTTTATTTTATCATTCTCAATTTTGTTTTACTCGATTTTAAATAATAGTTTGGTTTTTTTTTGTTTGTTTTTTACCAGCCTAGCAGCGTTCCTCATTCTGTCTTTTTGCCCAGGTACCCACTGGCTATGGGAGATGCTTCACATGCTACTCAAGGGGCGAGCCGAGCACACCCGCACGCCTAAAGAACGGCTGATGATTAGCTTCAGTACCCAGGAGTTCTTCGACACCCTCCCTCCACCCAGAGTCTTCAACTGCCACGCCCCTTTCGTGGGCCTGCCGCCGTCCATCCAGACTGGGCGGAACAAATGTAAGATGGTGTACCTGCTGAGAAACCCCAAAGACTTGGCTGTGTCTTACTACCACCATCTCAAGTCAGCCACTGACTTCGACTACGACGGGACTTTCCACGGTTTCCTGGATCTATTCCTACAAGGAAAAGGTTTTTTTTTTTTATTCTTCTAGTTTGCTTTTTTTTTTTTTCTCATGCAAATTGTTCACCAGGTGCTGTTTGTGTGCAGCAAAGACGAACATACGCATTGGTTGAAATATCGACCGGAAACTCAAGTCAAGAGTGCTGTCCCTGTACAAGTAAAGCTAAAGCTTGCGAAGCACAGTTTCGTAGCGTAAAGCGGAAGCAAAAGCAGTGACATGGCTGTGTCCAAACGACGGAACCCTCATAAATCGGGCGCCAGAAATGTGAAATGTCATCATACACACCCTGTCTTTCCAGTTCCTGGTGACTCGTGGTTTGACTACGTGTTGGGATGGGAACAAACTCTGAAGAACAACCCGCAGTTGCCGGTCCTGACCATGTATTATGAAGACGTCAAGGAGGTACGTCTAAGACACAGATTTCGTGTACCACCACCTAAAAAAAAAAAGTAAAAAAAAGTAAAAAAAATTACAGGAAAGTTAAAGAAGTAAAAACAAACAAAAAAAAAAAACCTTAAAGAAAATAAAAAATGTGATTTTCGAATTTGTAAAGTGGTGTCGTTGTTCGCTGTCAGTGAATGCAAGTGGTTCACGTGAGCGTGCTTGCTGAGTCCACCTCGCGGCACTTTGAGCTAAGCAGTTAGGTATAGCACTAATTTGGAATATATCTCTAGTATCTGTATTATAACTGAGAATACATCTCATTCGCAAAGAATAAGGAGTCGAAATTGAAATTACAAATTCCCACAGGGGATGACGAACATAAATATACTGACAAACAAACAAACAAACAAACAAACAAACAAACAAACCCAAACAAACATTTGTGTGCCTCTTCAGGACCCAGTGTCGTCGTTGAAGCGGCTGGCGGAGTTTGTAGGCGTGTCGCGCCCCGAGCAGTTGTACCAGGACATCGCCCGGGAGTGCAGCATCAAGAGAATGAAGCAGGTGGAAGCGGATCTCAAGGAGCAGTTCCCTGCCAACATCTCCAAGACCGGCAAGAATTTCATCTACCGGAAAGGTAAATGTCGGGGTGTGGGGTGGTTTTCTTTGAGGTTTAACTCATTAATTTTGAGACGGGATACTTCGATCAAAGGTTCAGCCACATGTCAGTTTACTGCAGTTTCATGGCGGCAGGCCAGGCATGGGTAGTGTTAAGGCGGCGGCAGCTCTTGTCACAAAAGAGTTAATGTGGTATATCCTGGACATATCAAATGGCGACAAAAGACGCATTGTAGTGCCATTTGATACAGCCTGGACTAATACTGAACCTGTCAGCATTAAAACCCGCGTCCAGATTTTTTTTTCAGACGCCTTTTCAGGTCCTCCATCTTTTAAATCACCTTGGCAACAGACAAAAATGGCCGAAAACAGGAGCTTCTGACAATTCTATGCGCGTGTTGATTTTGAAATGAAAAGTTGGCTTTTAGTTTTACGTGTTTCAAATAAAGGTTTCATTTATTTCGTTTTACGCCCGACATTTCGTTCCGTTTCATTTCATTTCGTTTAATTTATTTTCAATTCGTTTCGTTTCATTTCATTTTGCTACATTTCAGGCGAGGTAGGCGACTGGAAGAGATGGTTTTCAGTTCTGGACAATGAGAAATTTGAAAAGTTTGCTGCCAAGAAACTCAAAGACAGTCAGCTGACGTTCCGCTATGAACTTGATGACCAGGAGGAGGAGGAAGAATCCACACACCTGTAAACAGCTGTAAAAGGCGACGCAGACAGTTGAATCTGATGCCATCGAAACAGCTGCAGTGATTATGAAACAGCTGTGAACCGCAACGCTGGCGCATGATGATGCCACAGAAACAGCTGCAATAATGGTGGATCGGTTGTAAACTGTGGCGCTGGTGCCACTGAAACAGCTGCAGTAGTGCTGGAACGGTTGTAAAACGTGACACTGGTGCCACTGAAACAGCTGCAGTAATGGTGGAACGGTTGTAAACTGTGACGCTGACGTATTTCGGCGTCATTGAAACAGCTGCAATAATGATGAAACAGTTGTCACCTGTGACACTGGCTCACATCGGCGCCACTGAATCAGCCGCCAAACCATGGCTGAACAGTTGTGAACCGTGAGACAGACGCGTTTTAAGCCGTAAACACGATTGAACAGGTGTAAACGGCGACAAAAGACGCATTGTAGTGCCATTTGATATAGCTGGAGATAGGTAAAACAGTTGTAAACAGTAACGCAGTTGCGTTTCGGCGCCAACGAAACGGCAGCAATATTGTTGAAACAGCCGTAGAAACGACGGAACAGCGGTGAACGGTGAAGAAGAAGCATTAACTATGGCGTCATTGAAACAGCTGCAGAAATTAAAGTGAAAAAGTTGTAAACAGTGACGCAGATGCGTTTCGGCGCCAGTAAAACAGTAACAAAACAGCTGTAAACGCACTGAAACCGAAGACGAAGATGTCGTTGAAACAGCTGCAGAAACTAAGATGAAACAGTTGTAAGCAGTGGCGCAGGTGCGTTTTGGTGTCCACGAAACAGCTGTGAATGTGATCAAGACGACAAACAACCCTTATATGAATAGCTGCAAACAGGGACTGTACATGGCAAGACAGGTGTCAAACAGAATCCTGGCCGGTCAACACTGGCGCGTCTGTGTTTGATACTTAAGCGCATGTACATTACTTGCAATCTCTTGTCTCGGTTATACGTAATTATGATACGTTTACACGAAGACGACTGTAAACGGCGATGGACCATGTATCTGAGAAAACCTGTTGAAAAATTATTGTTATAGTGCTTTCCTGTTCCTTTTGGGAAATTCCGGTTGCTTCTCCAGCGCGAGGGAAGCGCGTCGCCGCGATGCAGCGCCACCGACACTGACTGTCACTTTGAATTGTAGTGTGTGTGTCGGTACGTTGCTGCTATCCGACCAACGCCTGTCGCACATCGATCCGTCCTAGCCCACAGGCGAGATCTAAGGCGACTTTTGTTTAACTCTTTAGAGCGCCAGCCCGCGACAACCCCCCTGGCCCGCTACGTGATGAGACTTGTTAAAAAGAACAAACCACTCCACACCAGTAGGAGCCACTTCAAGCCACTATTCTGCAAGGCGTGGGCCTTCCGTGCTAGGCCAGGAACCGCTGCAGATTGCGTGATAGTGGCTTGAAATGGCTTCCAGTGGTCTGAAGATTTGAAGTAAAATTGCGAGTTTTGTGTGGGCTTTGGGCTATTTCTACCATTTTTATGGATACAGATCGCTCTGGGATGTTTTCGTCTATCATCACACTACTTAGACACCAGGACAGTGACAGCGTCTGTTATGCCGGTACTGAGCCAACAGAAGCGTACTCGATGACGCGGCGACCACACTGAGCGCTCCAGTAGTGTAACAACAGCCGCAGAAAGTAGTGAATCTTCGACCGCTCGCGCAAAGTGTAAACAACATTGTATCGCATTAAGAACTGTACTAATCATTAAGATAGAGTATTTCGAGCGTACAGGCGCACTAACGAGCGAAACTGCCCAAGACATAAGCTGGTTTAGCAAAGATGGACTTATCCCGTTTAAGAAACTGTTGTAAACAGAGAAAAAAAAAGAAGCACCGGTGAACTTTGCTTCTGTTACAGGAGGTTTCCATAACACTTGTGCTTAATCCAAGGATAATATAACTTAATCCGTTAAATGTGATGTGAGCGAGTGGAAAGTTTCCCTCGGGTTTTACATCAGTTCATCCGAAAGGCCGGCATTTAAAAAAAAAAATAATATAATAATAAAAAAAATCTTTCCATGATGTTCCCGGTGTAACACTCTTGATTTACTCCCCAGCTTATTTTACCCCGGGCACTTCCCGCTTTAAATCTGGATGTACTCCCTCAAGTCTAAGCCAAATGCAGACTAACGATTTGTTTCGCCATGGTCATGAACTGTGTTTGTTGACTTCGAGGTGATCATTGAAGTCCGATGAAGGCCACATTTGCTACTCACGCGCGAAGCGCCGAGGTGACAAATTTTAGTTTAAGAGGGTTGCAATGATCACCGGGAAGTACGGTAGTGAGGTCGGTCATGGTTAGTATTGTCGTCTGCTAATGAGTTCAGTAACTTTTGTGCACTGTATTCACACAGTGCACGAAAGTTATTGACGTCAATACAATGACTGACTGTATGTGTACAGTGCACGAAGGTACAGTGCACGAAGGTCACAGACCTCATCAGCAGACGACAAACGCAGGTGATCATCGACTTGGGATCATCGTGGAATGATCAGTAATTTTACTGGGCTGACCAGTCAGAGCGTCAAACTCAGACACGTGATTGCGTTACAATTATTAGCGGAGTGTTTCCAGCTTACACGGCGTGTGAGGGTGGAGTATGTCTGGCTGATATTAGAGGGAGTGCATTCAGCTTTAAAGCGGGAAGTGCCCCGGGCTGGGGAGTACATCCTGGTGTTATGGCCGGCATTATTATTATTATTGTTAATAGTTTTTTAAAGGTTAGTATTCACTGGGTGCACATGTCATCTGGATACCAATGCTCAAACTGTCCCGCATTCCCTTTGATAACAACGAAAATACAACAACAACAAAACCCAACAAATTGTTGTCATAAGTGTTTCCTATCGACCTGTTGTATACGTATACAGGATACACAAACCAAACAAACGACATCTCAAAATGCAGGTTTACAACAATTGAAGACACAATAAAAGACGAGTGGGTGGGTGTTTGAGGGTTTAACGGGGATTTTTCCAACAACATACGGGTGATAGCAAAAGACAGGGCCACGAGAATAAGACCAGCACAGATATTTGGCCCCAGGCGGGAATCGAACTCGCGACCGGAGCTCTGGAAAAGAAAATTATGAGAAAAGAAAATCCATACTCAAAACACACTTAGGAAGCTATGCTACACTTTTTTTCGGGGGGGGGGGGGGGGAGATCTTGACCGTTGAGAGAGAGAGAGAGAGAGAGCCCGTGTAAACGGAAAACAGTTAAAGGCAGAAAAAATATTAAACCAAAAACAGTTGGTAGAACTTAATCTTCAGTTGTGTGAAATGTGCGTACAAGATTTCCAAACATTGTAAAATGTGTGTTTTTTTACATCACTCAACGTCAAAGAAACAACAACAACAACAACATTTATGTTTGATTTGTGTAGAAGTTTTTCAAACATCCAATGTGTAAAGCTGGTATAACTAAACGCGTAGGAACCTAGAACGACTCATATATCATATATTATATCGGTGCTGCTAAACACAAGGGGTTTGATGCAAGAAAAGAGACTAGGACTAAGTCTCAGACTAGCTTGACTAAGCTGCGACTAAAAGATTAGCGCTAGATGCGTAAGCGGAGACAAGGGCAAGTATCCGTGCATGCGTCGCATAATTATGCACGCTGATGGTGTAATCAGTCTGAGACGGGGGTAATTCTCAGACTGACCTAGTCTCTTTTCATGCATCGGACCCAAGATGACTGTGAACATTAATATTAGCCCGGTACATTCTTAAGTACATATCCTGTTTCCTTGGTGTTATAACTTAATATAACATTGTTATTGTTGTGAATACGGACATCTCCATTTTTGTACTTTTACATTGTTTAATATTTGTGATCAACAGACCACATCCGTTTTTTTACCCTGAACATGTAGTGAGTGTTACAATGTAGCCATCGCATTTTCAGGCCGGTGACCAATATTATAGGACACTTCCAGCCGAGGGACTATCCAGTGTGGTGCGGCAGGCGGCAGCATTTTTTTTTTGTTTTCTTTGACATCAGTTCTTCTTGGTGCTTCGGTAAACGTTGTGCGAGTGTGTGTGTGTGTGTGTGTGTGTGTGTGTGTGTGTGTGTGTGTGTGTGTGTGTGCGTGCGTGCGTGCGTGCGTGCGTGCGTAATACCGGTAACATCACCAAATCGTATACAGTTTGTGCCATACTTTACGTAAACCCGGTGTGCGAAGAATGAAAAACCGAAAACAGTGATACAGTGCATTGATATGGTTGCAACCGAGCGCCGCCAGTCCGGGAGATATATCCCCCCCCCCCCCCCCCGTCCCCAACCCTTCCCCACTCCCCTCCCCCTCCGTCTTTTAAAACCTCAGCTTGCGACATATATATATATATATATATATATATATATATATATATATATATATATATATATATATATATATATATATAAGCTTATATATATATAGTTTTCACAATGAGGTGCCCCCGATTACGTAAAATACACTATACGAGTTTGCTGATTTCGACTGTAAAACTGCGAATTTTAACGAGCAGTTTTACGGTCGAAATCAACAAACTTTTGTGGTGTATTTTACGTAATCGGGGGAACCGAATTGGGAAAATTTTCCCTACTTTCAAATTGACCTGATTGAGCGCTTGTTTTCGGCTTTAGCGACGCCTTTGTTCCTATTCTGTATTAAATGTAATTACATGACATTACGTCTAGGCAGTTGCTCCTAAATTCCTGTTGATTTCTTATGAATGCGGTCTCGGATCTGCCCAAATTGATCGCAGTATCTTCAAAACGGCTACGGCCAAGACAGGAATTACAGAGAGTAACTTGACACGAACTTACGCGATTCACCCACTAAAATCGCATCTTGCTTTTTTTTTTTCTCTCTCTCTCTCTTTCAAACAAGACTTTTTCCGCATCTGTAACAGACTACGTTTCTCGACAGGCAAAGGATTTCCGCAAATCCAAGTGAAAATCATAGTTACGTCACTGAGATCAGAGTCATGGTCTGACGTCAGACTATGTCTTTGATCTGACGTGACGTTTTAACATGGACAAAAATAGCATTGACGTATTCCAGTTTTACCAACACAATGAATCTTCCACGTATATCCGCTTTTTCCGAGACTGATGGCCATGCTAGAGTGTCGTGAGTAAATGTAATTCCCGGCACACACACACACACACACACACACACACACACACACACACACACACACACACACACACACACACACACACACACACACAGAGCTGTTTTGTCTGGGACACATCAAGTACGAACGTACAATCTCTCACAAGTTTTGCAGAAATCCATAAACAATGTACTGCTCAAATCTCAATATTCGTCAACTTGAATTGCTTTAATAATGTACAGTAAGCCGCACTTATCGATGCAAGTCTGTATCTTTCATCTGATCACCTGATGAGGAGACGTTTCGTCCCTAACATCGCATAATTATGTATGTTTAAATGTCAGTCTGCAATAGTAAACTACGAAACCAGCTAGAAATTGAGGCTGACGTCAGCTTTGAGAATGGGCGGATGCTCCCCCCCTCCCCCACCCACCGAGTAGTTGTTGCAGGATTGTTTTGAACTTTTTGTTTTAGCGTTTGGCTTTGGCAATCCTTAAAAAAAAGGAAAAGAAAATGATGATGCTAGAATTTGGGAAATAATTATATGGGCAAGATGGTATGTTTTCTTCTCGCCCTCCCCCCCCCCCCCATCCCCTCTCCCACAAACATAACACAATAGTTTGCCCCCCCCCCTCCCTCCCCCCCCCCCAAAAAAAAAAAAATCATCCTGAGGACATGAAAGTTAAGAAGCCAAGAAAGAAAAAAGTAGAAGAATAAGTGTAGTTGAACCCCCCCCCCCCCCCCCCCCAGGAAATTCTTCTGTCGCCACTGTGACATAAACATTCCTCTTGGTATTTACATATTCCTTACAGCATTCCAACTGTTACACCCTTCTCCTGGGTTTTTTTAATGTTCTGACAAAAAGAAAAAGCAGACCTCATTGTTGTGTATGTTTTGCAAAAGGAACACTTTGTTGCCACCCCCTCCAAGCAACAAATAAAAATAAGTGATCATGACAGTTTTTTTTTTTTTTTTTTTTTTAAAGCTTGGTCACTACTTGGTTAATGTTGTATTTTTGTATTGTTTGAAGACGACCTGATCCAAGTAATCCATTAACTCTCTCTATGCTGAGAGTTTTTTTCCCTGGGCCCGTATGTAAAACTCGAGGTTAATTTATCCCACGGCGACGGGCCTAACCTAGACCAGCACAAAAGAAACCCCGCAACAAAATTAAACAAAAAAAGGAAACGAAGAAAGAAAGACAAAAATCCTTCTATGACGGCATAGGCACCTTGCTGGAATGGACCCGCTTCCTGATATAAAACAAAAAACAAGAGAAAGTGTAACCCTGGAGCTAGTTTAGTTCGAGGTTAGACTCTAACCCAGGGCTAAACTCCCTAACCCCGACTTTCACATGCGGGCCCAGAAGCATACTAACAGATGGTTGCTTTTACTGGTAGAAATCCATTTTGTAAGCACTGTATTTAGTTGCTTACTAGATGATGTCATGACTGAGAGTAAAAATAGAAAGTTGGTGATCCCATAAATCCGACCCTTGCACCCAGTTGTTGCGAATGCGAGGGCCCCAAATGGGGACCTTAGCATAGAGAGAGTTAAAGACGCACGTAACAGAGACTGACATGGCCATGGAGGCCATTCACTAACAGGACTAAAATTATTCCCATACAAAACATTCCTAACGGAACGTAGCAGTAAATGTATGCTTGAATTGTACTATCGTGTGGAAACCGCTTTTTGGACATTCACGTGTGTTTGATGATTTTATCCTGGTGACACCTGTTTGTTCTTGTACTGGAGTTTACAATGTATTCATATCAGTAACAAATGTGACCCGTTCTCACAAAAGGGACCATAAGTCGAAAATTATCAAATTTGAGATATGTACAGCACTGCAATCTACTGGTTATGCAGTTTAATTCAATATAAGAATGAAAGCTGTACTACTAAAATTGACAGAGATATCAGCAGTTGAAGTTGGCTACTCACAAGGCGGCCATACTGACCCCCCACACTCTTTTCGCCTGTAGCGGCGTTCGGCCTAGCGCGACTTACGGTCTCTTCTGCGAGAACGGGTCACACATGTACAAGGAGTTGACATATCTTGAGAAAAGTGCATAATATGTTTTGAGGAAAAACCCGATAAAGATATGAGATCTCAGGTGTTGGTCTTTTGTGTGATTTGTTTTGTTTCAGAGTTTGAAATGAGTCAATGTGTGGAGGTACGCAAAATGTAAAGAAACGCCTGGTTTCAAGGCAAACAGCGGCGACCTCAAACAATCGAAAACAACCACATACACATATCAACACCACCACACACACAAACACACGCATCACATCTTCTGTGTTTTAATGAAACCATCAGACCAGCCCACTCAGCACGTCAGTAAAGTGGATAGCTTACTGCCTAGTGGGCAAAAACGTTTACAAATGCATACATTTCTTCCATTCATCATCTGTACAGTCACCCACTCAGTCATGCTGCTATTAACTAACATACGATGCATCCACTGAAAATCCGCCCCTCCCCACTACGTTTCTACAGCCCAGTATGAAAGCAAATTCTCCCGTCTACAATCTTTTTCCACAAGGTACATGTACTTTGCTTCAACCCGTTCCAGTCACGCGTGTGAAAAAGGCGTGAAAAGAAAAAAAATGTAGGTCAGAATTGGAATAACTCACATTTCATCCCCATCACTAGGGCACTGAACTTTGCGCACACACCAGCGGCAACCCGCCCCTTTTGCAATCTTCACTCTCTGGCCTCATTTCCCCTTTCAAATAACATGCACAGATAAAAGCGGTCACGTTGATCTTGGAAGATACGGTCTCAGTGACAGTCTCACTCGTAATACGTGTGACCTGCACGTCCCTGCCATCTCCCTTCAATTTCGCGACTGGCGCAAACAGTGGCGCAGCCAGAAACAAGCAGACACTATCCAGGCAGTTAAATAACAAGTGAGGCATTGTAGGTGGTGACAAATGACAAGGGGGGGGGGGGGGGGGGGGGGAGGAGGTAGTGGCTGTATAGGGTGTTCGTGAGTGCTGAAGTTCCATGGTTGACAAAAGTGTTCCTGACGACAGAAAACCGGTTCTGAGGAAACTACATTTACATCCAAATATTGTACCGGCAAGTTAGACTAACACACAGAATTCCAGAGGTCACTGAGCAAAAGCACGTTCTGGATTAGAGTCTAATGTCCGTAGAACCTGTCTGCAGAGTGCGGGTGGGTGAGCGGGTGTTTGGGGGTTTAACGTCCTTTACCACCACATACGGGTGATATCAAAGACGGGGCAACGATGAAAAAGCCAGCACAAATATGTGGCCCCAGCCGGGATTCGAACGGCACCAAGAAAAACTTCAGTCACCTTTATTTGGGAAACAGTGCGTGTTTGTATTATATGCCCGCCCCCCCCCCCCCCCCCCCCCACACACACACACACACCTGCTGACACCAGAAAACATGCATGAGCTTGGTTGTAATCGGATATTCACAGCGCCACAGCGCGACTGCAGCAACCAGTAGCAGAATAACTGCACCAGGTAGAAGTCGTTCAGCCACTTCACTTGGGACACAGTCCTCATTTGTACATGTATGTTTTAACTCCCAATCCCTGTGGTGCACGCCTGCTGATCCTGAATCACCACGCACTAAAATCTGACAGGCTGTAGGAAGCAGAGACAGTTGTTTTCTTTTTCTTCTTCGCTTCATCGGGTGTGTCCACCTGCGCTTCATCTGCCGTGCGTTTCCTGTAAAAACCGAAAACAAAAGTTGGTTGCACAAGTGTGTCTACATTACAAGAAACATATTAAACAAAAAATGTTAACGAAAGATTTGCTGAAATACAACTACCGGTATACAGACGCCAAAGGTTGCAGTCACAGGAGATGCCTGTGCACGGAAAGAGCTGGCATATTCAACTTTTCATGCCGAGGATTCAGACCTTGTCTCAACCAAGCAGACAATCCAGTGGCGGTATTTGGGGGCACGCAGGCTTGAGAAGTGTACATTACCGAAATGACCACCTCAAATTCAACAGTCACTTCCTGACCTTTAAGTTACAACCATAAGGTTATGCAAAGAGGAGAGGAGGGGTGAGGAAGAAAAATCGGTGACTTACAAAGCTGCAGAGTTGATGTATTTCCCAATGCCTTGTTTGAAGACACGGGGCCCTGTGTCGGCTTTGGACTCCATCTTCTTGCGTTTGGCGGCCGCTTCTTCAGACTTTTGTCTCTCCAGCTCCTCTGCGCGTTCCTTAGCCAGCTGTACGTTTGAATTGTTTTAAATTTAAAGATTTAATGTGTACTAAAAAAAAAAAAGAAAAAAAGATATCGCTACTGCATAAGCTTGTAAAAATCATAAATGAACTCAGTAAAAGTGTTTGACAAATATACACTGTACGCTAGTTAACATCATTAATACATAGTTCAGTTTCCCATCTCAGAGGCGCTACGAACACAGAGGATAGAAACACGCAATGTATGTATGTATAAGTATGTATGTATGCATTTGTTGGTATAGTGTGTGTGTGTGTGTGTGTGTGTGTGTGTGTGTGTGTGTGTGTGTGGTGCGCTTGTCGTACTTGATAATTTGTCGGTTTTCATGTACCCCCGTTGGGTTTTTAAATAATAAATTTGACTTGACCTGTAATGAAACACACAGGGTTTGAAACTGTCCATGATCGACATGGAGGAAATGTGTGCAACATTTTGGTGACGAAGTGGCAACGCCACTAGCGCGCGTCTGCTGTAACGCTAGGAGTGTAGGGAGGCCTGCTCCCCCGATTTCTGTTTTAAAGACTAAAATCTGTGTAAGCTGGTGCATTTTGGCACGGTGGAGGGGTGGCAGATTCCTGCTTGGGGCATTAGATTCTTCACCCCTGGTAATGGCATTGTTCATTCAGGCTGATCTTCAGGAGTTCTCGCCAAATAATCCAACGTAAGAAACAGCCCACGACAAAAAATGAATACGCAAGTATAAATTCCAAAGTTTGAATAGCTGAGCTAAAGTTTCACAAAGCGTGACTGTAATGCAGGTAAAGGGGGGGGGGGGGGGAGTGTACAAAAATATTCCAGGCATACGTGTATCATGGAGAAAAGGAATGAATATGGGAGACACTGTCACGGAAAAGATAAACGACAACAACAAAAATAACACAGCGAAACACGAAATACAAAAAAACCCAAACAACCAACTACGCCCCCATACAAACAAACAAACAAACAAAACCCCAACAAACAAACAAACACATGTGTGGCGTGCGTTGGTAGTGGTTGGTTGTGGTGGTAGTATGCTATTCAGACACGGGCTGAAACCACACACACACACACACACACACACACACACACACACACACACACACACACACACACACACAAAACATTCTAATAATAGTCCTCTGACTAATGACAGGTGACGACCTATAATTATGTGCCGTCATGCATGTAACACGGTTGCCAGCCAGGTCGACGACCCCAATTTTCGAACGGGGGGCAACTTGACACTATGCGTTTGCTGAGTCCAGGAAAACATTTGTAAGCCCACTGAAAACTCGGCTCAAAGCACACACAGGTCAGTTCCACTGTAAAGTTTTGTAACTGCGTTTCGCCAAGTTAAAGTTTGGGTGCTGTGAAATGCGTGGAACAGCTAACGATGTGAATGGTCCATTTCCCCGAGTGTAATTGTACACTACTAATCATCATACCGGCCCCCGTAGTGTAGTGGTTAGCACTTCGAAACATGGACCAGGAGACCCGGGTTCGAGTCCCAGCCGAGGCAAGCGGGATTCTTCCTACCTACGTCTGCTCCTAACCAGAGCGGGTGTGCTATGGGCCAAATGGGGAGGCTGTTGCCACACAGCCGAGATTCACACACTTCACGGGTGCGACTATGGGGGTGCTTCCTTTGGTATGACATGTCTTATGATGTGGATGATTACACGGATGGCACCGCAGATGCCGCAGTTCCCGGGCCTGGTTAACGCCGGGATATTTATGACAGGAAGCGAGGAATGCGGCCCGGTCCCGCAGTCCCAAACCACACGGACCTCCAAGGCATCATCTTACCATCATCCTCATCTCCATCATCATGCATAATAAAATATTGCCCAAGCTTTCGAGCCCTACGTGGATTCCACCCATGACCTGGGAGAAACACCACTGGAGCAGCTGGCAAAGAGTTGGGGCAGGACCCCCCCCCCCAAAAAAAACAAAACAAAACAACAACAACAAACAAACAAAAAAAACAACAACAAACAAACCAAAAAACAAAACCAAAAAACCCAAAACAAAAACAAACAAACAACAACAACAACAACAACAAACCAACAACAAACCAACAACAACAACAAAAACTAACA
>JACVVK020000087.1:1465000-1475000 GCA_018292915.2 Batillaria attramentaria
AGTAAGCATGAAAAGTAAATTACCTGTAAATAAATATCATACATGTACTAAAAACAATAATTGCCTTCCTGAATTGCCAACCTCAAAACAAACTTTTTGAATGCATGCATAATCTCATTTACTACATGTGAGGAAAATAAAAACGAAACAAGCATCCGTTCAGAATACTGAGGCTACGCATGGAGTTTTTCAGCGCGTTACAAGACACCATCATCATCATCATCATGACATTCACATGATGGTGATGAAGGCAAAACCCTATCCACACACACACACACACACACACACACACACACACACACACACACACACACACACACACAGCAACAAATATTACCTCTGCCTGTGCCTGTGGGATCTCCACCTTGAATCTGGTAACAAGGGAAAAAAAAAAAAATATCCAAATGAATTTCTAAATTTCTCCTTCACATTTGCACTAACAAATAGGTAACGCCACAGATAAGCCAAGTCAGTCTCAAAATAAATATTTTCAATTTTTAGGTCATCTCTCCTTCTCCAGGCATTACCAGCAATGGGTCGGAACCACCATTCAAAGAAAGCCTTTTCAACCACCTGGCATCAGAAACTGCATAATTTATTAACATCCAATTGTCTTGTCCATTTTCTAAAGTCACCTTCTTACAGAGAAAAGTTGTCACATGTAGAAGATCAAAGAAAGATACACCTGTATTAGTCCCATACTCACGCACATTACAATTAACACATGATTCCATGTTTATGCTTGCTGTGCCAACACGTGCATGTGTGTGTGTGTGTGTGTGTGTGTGTGTGTGTGTGTGTGTGTGTGTGTGTGTGTGTGTGTGTGTGTGTGTTGCTTTTTTAAAAATTGTTTTAATGTCTTTCGCTTATTGTTCCCACGGTACTTTTCTGTTTTTGTATGATCTACATCTTGTATGATTTCCTGGTCTCCAAAAAAAAAAAAAAAAATGCGTTCTTTCTTTTTATGGCATTGTAGCAAACAACAAGTTTGAAAATGGTTGTGTATGCCCATAATTTCTTCTGTTGTAAAATAAAGAATCGTTATCGTTATCACTGCAGTACTGCCATAAAATCACTCTTGAACATTTAGGGGGAAAATATATGAGACATAGTAAGTGAAAATGAAACTTCTCTAATAGCAATACTGTGAAAGTGTTTCAGTTTCACTTCCCTACTCTCAGACCTACTATGCGACAAAACCTTTCCGTAAACTCTCTCCAAGTAAGTGTGCGTGCATGTGTATGCGCATGCCTGTGCACGCGTGTGTGTCCATGTACAAAAACTAACCATGAAGTTTCTTATGGAGCGATGGAAGATGGTGCCGTTGTAGTAACCAGAGTTACAGTGCTTGACGAAATTCTCGCACGTCTTCGGTACCATGTCACAGTGCAGCTCCACATTCAGCGGACCCAGATTCGTGATGATGCGGACATAGCCTTTCTTCTTCACCCTCTCGTACCTCAGCACGTCCTCATCAATCAGAGCTGAAAATTTGCAAACAGACGAAGTCAAAAGCAACTGATAAGGAGTCTTTATCATCAAAACACAAGGTGAAGGCTTATTTTAAACTGCTACGATCAATACTGTGAGGCGTCACATTATGGAACTTGTCTTTTAGAATAGATTTGCTCACAAGAAAGCATGATGATCTATGTTAGGCATGGTAGGGCTTTTAATCATCATGATGAAAATTTGACATAGCGCACGGCTACTGACGACACTTACTGGAGGTTTAGAACAATAGGACAAAACAAACCAGCAGATGGTTGATATTTGCTGAGAGTGTGAGTGAGGAGATCCTTCTTTGACAAATAATAAAAAAAAACACCAAAACCAATAAAACCTTTTCTTGCTGAAAGGTCAACTTACCAAACAAACGCAATCTTACAAGAATTTGTAGTTTTAGCCTTTCTTTTCTCAGTATTTCCAAGCTTCTTCTACGGCATTCGATGCCGAGATTTTTTTGCAGTTTTGCGGATGCTTGTGAACCCTGATCTAAGAAGTTAAGGAAGCGAAAATAACTTAGGACTGGTCAAAGGGAACGAACCACTTACCGGCTTCATGCTCAGTTGTAGGATCTAGAGCGGTGGAGGTGAAGGACGCAGCAACCCTGCCAGTTGAATAGGAGGCCTTTTGGGGGAAAAAGAGAGAGAAAAGAGAAATAAGTCACAGTTGTGCAGTATGTAAGTCACTGACGCACCTAGGCCCAGAGATATGCTGGTAACATTTTTTGATAGTTCTAATATTGCACAGATCAAGTCAGATATAAGCGCATTGTTTTCACTAGCATGATATGTAACCAGGCTGTGAACGAAAAGCACTGAGTAAGCTCACAAATAATGATCATAAAAATTACGACGACGACAAAAATCGAGCAAACAGAAAACACTACCAAACGTCAGCACATTTTCATCTGCAAACTTTTGTGTGATCCTATTTGTTTCCTATCAACATTTACAACCTTCTACCAACTTCTGATTGCATAGGTTTGGACAAGTGATCAAAACCACAAGCACAGAGATACTTACAGCGTTGAATTTGTCTGCTTTCTGAGCTTTAGCCTCCTTCTGGCCCTGAAACAAGACAGTGACAGCCTTACTCTCACAGGCATAATTATGAAGGGTGGGTGGGTGGGCGTTTGGGGTTTAATGTCCTTTTCCACCACACACAGGTGATATCAAAGACGGGGCAATGATCAAAAAGCCAGCACAAATATTTGGCCCTAGCCGGAATACAAACTCATGACCTGAGCATTAGAAGTTTAACGCTCTACCACTCGGCCCCCCGGCATAATTATGAACATCCATGCCATACAAAGCATTCACACTCAGCACAACACAATGACAAATTATCATGTATACTACAAGAGAGCAACCAAAAAAAACCAAACACCAAAAAAACCCCTTTTACTGACTTTCTGATTTTGCCATACCCTCAAGTTCTTTAAAACTGTGTGTGCATCGACAGAGCTTCATGCCCATGTCAACTCTAACAGGACAAATCTGAAATGTGACCTGTTCTCTCAAAAGGGACCATAAGCTGAAAATTACCAATTTTGAGATATGTATCACTGCAACCTACTGGTTATGCAGTTTAATTCAATAAAAATGAAAGCTGTACCACTAAAATTGACAGAGATATCAGCAGTTGAAGTTGGCTATCCACCAAGCGGCCATACTGATCCCCAATACTTTTTTTTGTCTGTAGTGGTGTCGGCCTAGCGCAACTTACGGTCCCGTTCGTGAGAACACATGTCCAGGGCCCGCATGTAAAAGTCAGGGTTAGGGAGTTTAGCCCCGGGATAGAGTCTAACCTCGAACTAAACTAGCTCTAGGGTTAAACTTTTAAATCAGGAAGCGGATCCATTCCAGCAAGGTGCCTATGCCGTTATAGAAGGATTTTTGTCTTTCTTTCTTTGCTTCCTTTATTATTTAGTTTTGTTTTGGGGTTTCTGTTGTACTAGTCTGGGTTAGGCCTGCAACCGTGGGTTAAATTAACCTCGAGTTTTACATACGGGCCCTGGCAGACTGTAAAAAGTATAGGGCATTTATCCTGAATACTGTCCACCGCGGTGCAGAAATGACAGGACATATGTCCGCCTTCGTAGCGAAAGCAAAAATTATTCATGAATCTGTCCATGACAGATGTCCAAGGCAGACATAAAGCCCTGTGTGTTAGTGTGCATGTCATTACGTGAATGGAGGCCAATGCGGGGGTTAAATCCATGGTTAACATGTACCTACCAGGTACGGGGATGGCGTGTATTCTCTGTCCAACTCCTCCAGAGCCGAGCGCGCCTCATTGTTGATCAGCTTCAGGTTGTACTTTGAATCTTTCTTGGCAAGTTCCTCATCTGGCGGCAGAGGTAAAGGGCTCAAGTGAGAACTGACGGGGAGAGTAAATTTGGAAAAGACATGCTCTTCTGAAAGACTTAGTGGAAGCATTGGTCAGATCATGAAATGGTCCACGACCCAAAAGAAAGAAAAGTGTCTAGCATTTGGTGATGAGGTAGCAAAGCCACAAGCGCGTGTCTGCAAAACAGACGCGTTACCCTAGGGGTATCTGGGAGCATGCTCCGAAGGTCTTCTTTTGAAAAATTAGACAAAAATCTGTGTATCTGGTGCACTATGACATGATTTTAGGTGCTTCAGAGAAGGAGACACTTTTTCGGGAAAGGAAAATGTTTGAAAGTAGACTAAAACCTGTGCAATGGATTAACTACATTACTATGTTAGAGTAACTAGAACGTGATAGCACGCATGGGTGCATGTTGTTTGTTTTTTAATTTAATTTTTTTCTTTCAGTCGCGAGTAGGCAAGTTGGCATGTATGTATGTATGTATGTTCGTGAGTAAGCTACAAAAACAAGAATATAAAAAAAAAGAAGAAGAAAAGTGAGGTAACAAAAACAAAAAAAACCCAAAAAAACCTGTGGAATGTGGTGTGTTTTGACATAATTTTAAGTGCTTCTAGGAGGAAACACACCTTTTTTTTTGGGGGGGGGGGGGGGAGGAGGGCGGGGGATGGGAATGTTTAGCCAAAGGGGTGCAGATTTGCCAAAAGGTGAAAGATTTTAAGCTCTGACTGGTTTCCAAACAGGCAGGCAGGGCATGTAGCAGAACAGGTGGAGAGCATCTGGAACAACCAGCCCCAAAACACTGCTTTCTCGGAGTCAAGCAGAAAACTGAACATAAAAATCACATTTTGTCTTGTCTGTTGCACAGTCGCTGAAGACAAATTTCAGTGTTGTTGTTTTTGTCCAGTATGGCTTTCTTACTGTTACATGTGCTTGAGTGCATAACTGAAAAGGCTGACTTACCCTCATCTGCTACTTTGAGATTCTTCTTGATGTGGTAAAAGGCTTGAATGTTGAACTTGTCCAACTGTGTGGGGTCCTGTAAAAGAAATACAAAGATGAATATTAATTTTGATAAGTATGTATGTATGTATATATGTATGTATGTATGCCCGAGTCCTGTAAAACTTGTGTGCGAGCGACCATGACGTATGTTGGCCGGTGTGGTGAGCTTGATTTATATGTTAATTTCTCATTTCATGTACCCCCAACGGGGTTTTCAAATAAACTTTGACTTGACTTGACTCTTAGCTAGATATGATTTTTATGCCTGCATGAGAGTGGGATTTGATACACACAGCGTAACCTGAAACCAGTTACAAACATTTCCATTCGGCATCAGTAAAACACAAATGAGGTTTACCTCAAAATAAATACGAAACAGGATCTAAATCAAATGATACACCACCTGTATTGTGATGACATCTTTGCGAGTGAAGGGTTCATCAGTCAGCAGATCTCGCAGGTTCCCCACTTTCAGGTTCAGTCGGTCCACAGCCTGATGTGGAAAGGGAAGGAAACACAGCAAGCAAATTAAATTCACTATGTCGTTCACCCCGTAAAAAGAAATCGAAAAAAGCAATTATCGATTAAATGCATTTGTCATAATTATACATGTTCACTTTATACCTTAGTCAGTGAATAAAAATAAGTAATATATATCTTAGGAGCCTTTCACGCCATGACGTAGTACGGAGCTTGTTACGCTATTGCGAATGTAAGCTTTGTGTACTTACATCAAAACTATAGACATTTCCAGTTGGTCGCACTGCAACAATGTGAGTGTTCTCGTTGAACACTTTGTATGTCACTGGACAGTGGTATTTGCCTGGATATAAGGTATAACAAAAAGTGAAATTATGAGGCAGATAACATTATATAACAGTGCAGTACAAAAAGGAAAACAGATAACGTTTCATCATTTTAAGCTGTTTGGTGAGATTAATTTATATATATTTTGTATGTGTGTGTGTGTGTGTGTGTGTGTGTGTGTGTGTGTGTGTGCGTGTATGAAATTCCAGGCTGGGGAATTGCCGAGGAGAAAAAAGACTGAAACCTAGGCTGGGGTGAAGAGGCAACACCCTGCTAGGGGAACACACGGGCAATGCCCACACAGAGGTGAACAAATTTTAGCATTTTTAAAGGCAGTAAGTAGCCTCTCTTGGCACCCAAACGTAAAATACTGATTGATACTGGCATGCAAAGCCTCAAAAATAAAGTTAGACTGTCCCATATGTTACTACGTGTATCATGATAGTGTGTGCAACCTTTTTCCTCCTACCTTTTCTTTGGCTGAAAATTGCCAAATGACTGAAAATTCCCCAGTCTGATGAATGCATTGCCTTTTTAATCACTGTACATATTTCTTTACAACTTACACTGAAAAACAGATGGTTACAAAAAACAAAACAAAGTCAGTTGGGAAATGTGAACGAACACCTGTTTTTCTTTCCCCAGCTGACAGATCTCCACCAGACATATATATACTCTTGACCTTATACGTGAACAGCCTGGACATGGACTCTAGTGCCTCTGAATATTCAGCTGCACGGAAGTTCAAACAAGGAGGAAATTGTAAAAAACTACAGAGAAAACAAACCTTCTGCGTTCTTGTGGAAATGAAGTCTGATAAGATCTTTTGCGCTGAGTTTCTGGAAAGAAGAAAACAAAGCATGAGACCCAGTAGCAAAACCCAGTGCAAAATTAAAACCTACGGAGGTACACTTACAAGACGTGTGATTACAAGAGAAACAAGCGTATGTACTCATTTGGTTTGTGGTAATTTATTTGTAGTTGCAGCAGAGGAATTCAGTGACTCCATCTATGCTGTATTTCTCAAGAAATTTAACCACACATATGCAGTAATGTTCCAAGGGTGCGGACATGGGTCATATTCCGGTTAAAATCGTAGATATATATATATATGTCTTTAGGTCATGAGCCCTTTCAGGGCAAATGTGCAAGTGAAGTGTTGTCATGACACAATGTCCAACGACAATTTTTCCTATTGTACCTCTAGCCTTGAAACATCAATGATCACTGTGTATGATTTTACAGTCAAACCTGTGTAAGGCGGTCACCCAAGGGACGGGGCCAAACCGACCGCCTTAGACAGGTGGCCGGGTTATCCAGGGTGACATGTCAACAGCTACCATGTCAGGGGATCCTCTGGGGTGACCAGGTTAGACAGTGACATAGCTTATACAGGTGACCGCCTTGGCAGGTTCGACTGTATTTTCATAATTTTAGTTTTAAAATGACCACAGCAAAGCAGAGACAAAAAGAACTAAGTTTCAAAAGGCAAAATAGAATTTCTGGTATATCGACTTACCTCACCAGTTGCAGGGTTCACGCCATACTTCTTCAGAAACGGCACAATGTTCCTGGGAAAGAAATAATAAAAAATCTATATGAGATTAAATGTGCCTGGAAATTAGAAGTGCTGACTAAGACTTTCTAGCTATCTTTCTCCATGTGGCAACCACATATGTGTCCACTAGAACACACACACACACACACACACACACACACACACACACACACACACACACACTTTCATCTCTTACATTTCTGAGTTACACTTCTGAAGATTCAATTATTAACGCTTACAACTTACATCAAGTCAAAAATGACTCCCTCCTTTGTGCAGAGTGGGTTTTCAAATGGCTGGAATGACAAGCTGAAAAAAAAATACAACAAACAATGCGCATGTATCATACTGTATGACATCAATATGATTTCTGAATTTAAATATTATTAACAATAGTGGAAATTATGAATTTTGTCTATGAGTAAGTAAACTAAAGAAGGAGCATGGTGTAAAAACATGGTTTACACTTTATACAGAAACACTGCCTACAGTCAATGTGATGAGGCCTTCACTCAAATAAGTTAGTTCATGAATATGATGCTTCACTTTAAAAGTTGAAAAATCTTTGATAGATTATGCATGATCAACAAACTTGTATCTTCAGAACACTTCTTTTAATCCGTATTCAAAGATATTAGATAGTATCCAAGTGACCTATATAAAAGGTAAATTTGAATGAATGAAGGGATGGATGATGAAAAGTTGTACACGAACCTGCAACAGCTGTACGGCAGCCGTCTGAAGCGGGAGTTCTCCCCAGTATTTTGTGTGCCTTTGTAGCCTCCCCACTCATATTTCCACTCTTTTGTTGTCAGATATCTGGGTTAAAAAAACAGAGACAGTAAACAGACGATAAACAAACTGTTAAACAATCTGAGTACATACAGGATCTGCCACTGAACTAATGTAAAACTAAAAGACTGGGACCGTTTTATTCTGTTTCACAACTACCTTCAACCTTTTAAAGTTTCTGTTGTTGTACATGTGTATTTGTTTTGATAGTGGATGCAAACTTAAGTTCTTAGCCTGCATAATACAAAGCACAAGAAGGATAAATCACGGGGCAAACACAGTCAAAGATGAACACACAAAAGCATTTTCTGACATTTTCTTTGATCGGCCACTGCGCACCCATACGCTTGCGAGTTGATAAAACGAAATTATGACTATCATAAATACTAATTTACATCCTATAGTTTAACTCTATATTACATTTACGATTTCGTACACCACATTCGATGAAAACATTCACAGTTTCGACAAAACAGTCACTTACAGTTTATCCTTTTGATGCTGCTTCTTTCCCATTTTGTCGCACCGGATGTTGTGTGTACGCTCTCCGACGTCGAAGTCTTAAATCAAGGGAGGCTAATATCAAGAAAAGAATTTGTTAGCGTTCAGTTGTTTAGTCCCTTGCTTCGTGGGGTTACATCCACAGACGTAACAAAGATAGTTCTTTGTTACGTCTGTGGTTACATCGTTACATGCCATGCGGTTATGCGATTGCTGAGCATTGAGAGAACACCCATCGTACTCACAACTGACCCCTCGGCTCAGTTCAAATTCTCAGCCGGCTACTGAGTGACCGTCAGTCACGCGTACTGATCATAATATTTATCCCCACGAACATTCTACTCTGTAAAATGGGAATTAAGCCCTCTAATAAATGTACCTTTTGTAATGAGGCCGATTATATCGAACACTTCTTTTGGAGATGTCACAAAATTAGAACAGTCTGGACAGAATGTGCAGATTTTATTTATCGTAGTACGGGAGAACAAATTCAGTACTCTCGGCTCAGCCGGAGACAGACATGTTATTTGGTTTTAAGACAGACTGTATAACTAATAGCAGAACTGTTAAGTAGTCCTTATTACAAAAATGGTTATAAGTAAATTTAGATACGGAACTGCCACTGATATCGGTCTTATGTTTCAACATGAAACTACTCTTCGTCATCATCTCTTCAGTTGGGGTCTGAAAATGCTGTTAACTGTTTTGGATATTAGGCTTGATATCTGATGTACAAAAAAAAAAAAATTATAATAATAATAATTATCACTAAAAAAACAACCCTTAGATTGTCCCAAAGTTAGGCCTGTGATCATGCCAAGTACAATGTAGTTTATAGTTCAACGCAGACAAACAGTTAGCAGGCGCGTAGGAAGATGCTGAGAGGAAGGGGGGCCCACTAAGTCGGGTGAGCCATATGGCCGGGGTGAAGAAGGGTGGGTGGGGGAGGTTTGTGTGTGTGTGTGTGTGTGTGTGTGTGTGTGTGTGTGTGTGTGTGTGTGTGTGTGTGTGTGTGTGTGTGTGTGTGTGTGTGTGTGTTTTGACTGCCAAGGATTGTGTCCTGCGACAGCCTCGCAGAGCAGGGGGGCCCCACCACAGGTGGGCCCCCTTTCCTCTTATCAAAAGCAAGGGGGGCCCAAAGATATTCGGGCCCTCCTTCCAAAAATCGAACGGGGGCCTGGCCGGGCCCCCAGGGCCCCCGTGGTTCCTACGCCCCTGGTTAGAGACCGAACCTTCCTAATGCAAGGCCTTATGGCAGCATGCCTCGAACACTTTATGTTTTTTTTGGTTTTTTTTTAAACGATTTGATGTCTTTAAAAAAAAAGGAGAGAAAAAAGAGACAAAAGACAGAGACAAAAGACCGCCCCCCCCCCCAAAAACAAACAAACAAACAACAACAACAACAACAACAAACAAAACAAAGAAAAAACAAGGAAAAGAAAAAAATAAAGAAAATTGTAAAAAGGCGGGGGTGGAGGAGGG